>WMED01008655.1:0-16776 GCA_019650415.1 Pipa parva | reverse complement strand
ATGATGAACTCTGGGGCCGTATCCCCGAACCCACGTCCTCCTAGGATGAAGTACTATGGAAGGAGCGTGATGTGCCCGCTGATGCCGCCGCCGACCCCCTGCCAGAGGTAAAGGATCCCGTACCTTACATCGGCGCACCGGACTATAAGGCGCACTTTCTATTTCTGAGAAATTCTCAGCATTTTATGTGCGACTTATAGTCCGGAAAATACGGTATATATGCTAATTTTGCTACTATACTAGCCAGTATGCCAAATACCTATATTAAAATCAAAACCAATAAAACAAGCAAACATAATTACAATGCCTAATTATTGTAAAACGAAAGCGATGGGTAGGTGAAAATTACACACACTTTAAATAGTTTTTTTTTCTTGGAGTAACTGGACTTAAAGATCTAAACTTAACTGGGCAACTGTGGTCAGAATTTTTTTTCTAAACAGGTAACAATGAATAGTTAATACTACAGCCAAAAAGAATTTAGTATACAAAGGCTTAGAAATTTTATTAAGGGCCACTTTGTGCAAATATTTAGCCACTGTAGTAGCATACCTTCTGACTCACTAGGGGTAAAATACTGCAACTGTAACCAAACTCACATGATACACTGGATACCACATAAAAAGAGAGGGAAAAAAACTCACCTTGAGATCTACTTTTATCATATATGAGATCACGTACTTCATTATCGTCGACAATATCCTTCCAAAACTAAAAGTAGGAGCCAAATAATATTAATGTATTAAAAGAGTTGCCAAAGTTCAATGGTATTCATATACAGGTAACTTTTAAAACAGGCTTACAAAACAAAAGGTTGGTCAACAAATCAAAGTAAGTCAGACACTGAGCATTGCCCTCCAATGCTTACAGCCCAACACAGCTTATATGGAAATTCAAGTAATGCAAGTGATATTAATGTCATGAGAAATGCAGGGTTTCACAAAGTGTCAGACTCTCTGTGGGACTAATAATTCTTTTGGAAAATAGAACATTAAATTCCACAACTTACTTAGACAGATGTACACAGTATAATTTGTAAAGAAGCATCCTCCCTGCTTCCTTATAGCCCCAATTCTGTACAATCTAGCAGGGATCTGATTGGAGGAGCCACAATATAATCTGCCCTTTAGCCCACACTTCCTTGGACTTGGTTCTCTTTTGGGGTCAAATGACAATTTGACGGGGGTCACCTAACTCCCCCTCGGGATTGTCACGAATTTTTGATACCCTTTATCCACGACCACAAAAATTTTAAAGTCCTGACCAACACAATATTTCCATATTAAAGTCACGACTGCAACAATATTCCCATACGCAGTCAAGACTTTAAAATTGTCACGAATAAAGGGTCACGGCAAAAAAAAGACTGAGAACCACTGGACTGGAGCTTGAAGTAGGGCATCAGGGTTGAAAAAAAAAAAACAGGGAGGGGGCGTGGTCTCATGGCTGAAGAGTGAACACACACTGTGCTTGAGCTCTGGAACTGCAGGCACTACTTCACTAGAGAGACGATAAAACAACAGTTATGGATAAAAACAACAGAGTAATAGTCCAGCTAACAAGAGAACCAGACAAGTTGGCTAAAATATCACCACTTTTTGAGAGATGAGGATCAAGAGCTTCCTCACAAATACACAGCATGGCAGCAGTTCATGTGGGCCAGAGCACTGAACAGACAAGTAATCCGAATGAACCAGACGGCAGCTCTACATCGCTAAACTACCCCACAGAACATGAACGCCATCCAACTCTCACAGACACCGAAAGTCTCAGAGATTCTATCCACGCTGCCAACCAAGCAAGATATTGTGGACTCCAACCAGACCCTGAGAGAGACCATAAGGTATGCACTCACAGCAATACACAAAGCCATACAAACTATACAATCCAAACTCACTGACATTGACAAAAAGATTAAAAACACTTAGGAATTAATAGAGGATCATTCTAACAAACTGAAAGAGCAAGGGAGGATAAATTATTTGCTACACCACAATAGAAGACATAGAAAACAGAGGTAGATGCCATAATATATGACTGAGAGGCATACCAGAAGAAATAACAGGCAACAACCTCCTAGAAGAAATAATCCTCCTCTTTAATAATATCCTAAATAGACTAGACTCGTCTGAGCTAAAAATTGACAGACTACACAGAGTAACCACGTTCAGGACTGGCAAAATATGTGACGTCCTTATGCTGCCTCCATGACTTTGGCACTAAGGAAGAAATCATACTCAAAGCTCACACACAAGAAAAAAAAAATCACAAACATAGAAATCATACTATACCAAGACATAGCAGGGAGCACAATAACACAAAATGCATTCTGTGTCCCCTACTATAGGGACTCAAATCCTGCAACATACGGTATAGGCGGGGCTACCCATTTTCTCGGCAAGCAACCCACAACAATAGAACATTCACCTTACAGAACCCATAGATTTAAACACGTGTCTAACAGCTATATATACCTAAACTTAACCTTTTAGAATGGAACGACTACTGCTATGGATCATGGACCAATGACATTCTGACTGAACAAGGCAAAAACACAAAATTAAGCACACAATCGCTACACCCAAAAGAGCAGACCTGAGCCTACATTATTGGAAGAGAAAATAATAATATAATCACCTTCAGCAGAACTACCAGGGGAAAGGGTGGAGGGAGGAAAGATGGGAAAGAGAAAAAAAAAAGAAAAATAACACCCCACATGTCCCCCCACACACACACACAAAAACAGCAGTTTGGGATCCTACTACTATAACTAACCAACAAGGTATCAACAGCTGCAGTACACAACAACTCAGGATTATATACCATCAGTGACGCTGATAACTCAAACGACAAAAATGTCTTCTAGCCCCATATAAAATACTCTAAGCAATGGAGTTATCCAACAGAAAACAGACTGAAGTTAATTACTGGCCTCCCCCCTCCTTTTATTATCTGCAGGGATTGATTAAATGCTGTTGCAGTTTTGTTGTTGGTTGGTGGGGGGGGGGTGTGCTCAGAGTGCTCTCTCTGGGTGCACAGTGGGTGCCAAGGCCCTATGCGGATGACTACACAGAAAACAAGTAGCATAAAAAGCAAAACTTTACCAAAATAGCAATAACAATAGCTCTTCATAAAATTAAGAAAGAAGTGTGTGAGCTTACCCTTCAGGGCATCTTGGGTGCACCCAGGGGGAGCTATAGGACTATAGATCATAGAATGCAAACTGTATTTTGTATTATTTGGTTATGACAATACTATATACAGGTATTAGCTAATGTTTATAACAAATGTTGTTGTTTTGCTGAATAGTAAGACATTTATTGAATTCAGGTCCGTTAATTGCTTGAATGAATGCTAAAATATGTTAATAGAAGATGGCAAAGAAAGTGTGGGGGGGGGGGGGGGGGGGGGGGGGGGGGGAATGGAAATAACCCCCACCACAGAAAATAACTCCTATCACAGAGTAAGACTGATACACCAAAAAAATACCCCAACTCAAATACACCCATTGTGCCTCAAACCAGCAACCCAGTACATCATCCTTTAGTTGAAAGACACGTGACATAAGAAACTACAATACACCACCCCCCAAGCACTTAGCAAGATACCGTAAAAATAACCCATTCTTAATAAGCAAAAACAAGGTATGCAGTGCAAACATTGGATAGGCTTTACACACCTAACCACTCCTAGACCATCCATACCTTCCTCCAACAAATATAGCACAAGGCAATGGAGTAACTCAGAATTCTATGATGAGCAGCGCATCAAACGCTAGTGTGGAAAAAAAAAATGCTCCGGCGTATTTTTCTATTGTACTTACCAGTGACAGTGAGAACGCTCCCTCGGCATTTACGGCTCATCCTATCTGCCCACATTTTGTGCACAGTGTATCATACACCGGGCAAAATGTGACACCCAGCATTCCGGACGCGGCGTATGTGCGTCATACGCTAGTGTGTCTAGAACTAGGTAAGTCCATAGGCTTTCATACAGCGGTATTTTTTTTTCACACTAGCATATGATGCTCTGAATTAAATAAATACTTTCAGGAAAACAACACTCAAGATATAATTCCCACAAAGATCTGGAAAGCTCATAAAGCTTTCCCCAGAGGACACTTAATTTCACTAAGCTCCAACCAAAAGAAACTCCGACTACAACAAATACACACCACCCTGAATGAAATTAAATTAACAGAAAAGAAACACAAACATTCTCTAGATAACACTCTACTAGACAAACTAACTACTACGCCTTAAGCTTAACAAACTTTTAGACACAACAACAAAAAAAGGCAGCTTTTATTTTAAATCCCAATTATATTAAAATGGTAATAAAGCAAGTAAACTACTGGCAAACTCCTCAAAAACTAAGTTAACCCAAAATTACATGCCAAAGACCAGAGCAAACAATGGCAAGATAAAACACCTCCTGCAAGATATCACCGAGACAATACCCAACTTCTACAACTCACTCTATAATCTACAACAGAAAGATACACCACAGGAGGATTCACTAAAAAGAAAGTTTATTAAACAATATCTAGACCAAACAGAACTACCAAAACTCAACCCAACCAACTGCATAGGGTTGGAGACCCCAATAATTACAAAGAAAATTCAACAGGCAATTAAAATCCTCCCCAACAAGCAAAGAACCTGGCCCAGTCAGCTTCACCACAAAATACTATAAGCTACTACAACATATTTTAGCTCCTCAATTAGCCCACTTCTTCAATTCTATACTAACAGGCCACAATATACCTAAAGAAACACTAGAGGCTAGAGTATTTTTGATTAGAACCCTCTACCCATCCATACACATACAGATTTCCCTAATCAATACAGATGTGAAAATCTTATCGAAAATCATTGCAAACCATATTAAACCCTTCCTACCAAACTTGATTCAATTAGACCAAGTAGGATTCACCCCCAGAAGATAAGCCAGAAGATAACACACTCATACAAATAGTAAATAAGACTACTCAAAAACATAAACTAATGATACTATTATCTAGCGATGTTGAAAAAGTCTTTGATAGGGTATCCTGGAACTTTATTTTCCAATGCCTCAAAAAATTCAACTTTCCCCACAACATAACTTTAATAAAAGTTCTCTATGCAAACCCTTCAGTCAGAGTAGAAGTGAATGATCAAACAACTAATCCCACTCAAATTACCAATGGTACTAGACAGGGGTGACCCCATTCTCTTTTTTTTTTTTTTTTACATTTTTGTGTTTACTCTAGAACCCTTCTTGACCAGGGTGAGGCTGAGTGAGGATATCTGGGGGGTACCAACACAAGGTAGCAGCATATGCAGATTATTTGCTTTTTTATCATCACCAACCTAAAAAAAAAATCAAAAAAAAAAATCGCTTTCTTCAATAATCCAAGCACTCCAAATATAAGGCTCTGTAAGCAACTACAAGATAAATATGCAAAAATCAGGAGCACTGAACTTCAACATGGACAGTGCACGCACATCTCAACTAAAATCTAATTTTATCTTCAAGTGGGCAGCTAAACAAATAACCTACCTGGGAATTATAATTACCATAGACTGGAAAATTTGAACCATAACCAACTACGAATCTATACTAAACAACATCAAGAAGGACCTAGAGCAATAGCAAAACAAAACACATTGTTGGTTTGGCAGGATAAACATAATTAAAATTATCATCCTCCCCAAGCTACTAAATGACTTCCAGACCATACCACTAGTAACACCTCTTAGCTTTTTTTAACAATGTCAAAAAGATAATAAAGAAATACGTGTGGAAAAAGAAACACCCATGCCTCAACATGACAACACTGATGACCTCTAAGTTAGGAAGAGGAACAAGCCTACTGGACATACTGAAATACTACAAAGCATCCATTCTGACACAGATCATCGATTATAAAATACACAAAGACGACAAATTATGGATGCAAATGGAATAGTCTGACTTAAACATCCCATTACCACTACTACCGTGGCTCAATCCAAAACAACTCAAATCAATTGAAATACCTAACCCGCTTTCTAATTACACCATCCAAATATGGAATACAGTCAACGCATCACAACACCCAGGTATGCTTGTACTAATAACACACAATGTTGACTTTACACCTGGAATGGAAAAAAAAAAAGTTCTAAACTCATGGACCATACAAAATTAACCATTTCTATACAAATTTATTGAAAACAAACCGAAACCAGTAACATCACTCTTAAAGCAGGACCACTCCAACCCCACAGGACTTTAAAAATACCAACAACTACACTACCTTCTTCAAAACAGTAAATGGAAAGACACCATACACAGAGAAAATCTACCATTCAAAAAATTCATAATAAAGTCATACATACATGAAGCCATAAATCATAAAGGTTTCTTAGCCTGTATCTACAAATGCCATAACATCCCACGAGAAAACAAGAACCTTCCCATATCCTTAAATGGGAAGCAGGAATTTAACACAGTCCTCATAGAAAATCAAACTTCACAAATATTATCAATCCATTACAGTGTTCAATGAAATAAGTAAAGAGAAACAAACTACAAAATGGTACCTAGCGCCCACCAAGCCACACAAAATATTCACAAGCCACACAGATAAATGCTGGAGATGTAGCCTTCCAAAAGCAGATATTCTACACATCTTCCAGACATGCCCATTTATCCAACCTTTATGGCAGCAAATTAAAAGCATCATGCAAAACCACTTATAACTTGAACTGGACATATCGCCTCATTCATCTTACAAACCCCAACAACCAACTTTAAAACATACAGAAATTCACTACAAGCAACATCAATCAGCGTAACAAAACTACTAATCGCTCAAAATTGGAAAAATAAAAACCCACCATCAACCAAAAACTGGCGAGACAAAATGAATGAAATCTTTGGCTTCGAAAAGCTTATTATACAAGATCCAAAAAGTCATCAACGCTTTTTGTCCATGTGGACACCTTGGATCATGTTCCAAAACTCCAATGCATCCCATTTATCATAAAAGATATAACAAATACACAGGGTTCCCCTGTAGACACTCGCTCGGCCTATACCCAAAAAACACTCTGAGAGATTTATACTATCTGTCTAGAAATATACTAAACTCACATGGAAAATCATACATCATCTTATACTGTATTATGGTCCCTCCCCCCATTTCCCCACTTTCTACCCTACCCCATAGTATACCAATATACTATGCCTTCATGAGTAGGTCAAATAAGTAAACCGAAACAATCCTGATGGTTAAATAATGTGGGGGAGGGAGCGATGAAACTGATGCATTTTGCTCCTCAGGCGTGGGGGCTTCTTCCTGCGTTCACTTTTGATGGAATAACTCAAAAATAAATGATGAATCAATTAGTGGGGGCAATAAGAAATAGGCATCTAATACAGGACCTGGGCTTCATTTAACTAACCTGAAATTCAGCCACAGTTGTCTCAACATTTAAAAAAACAATACGTTATTTCTTGTTAAGCTGTTTCTTGAAAATTATTGGGGACATGTCCCAGTCAACAGATGCTATAATCCCAATATGTTTACTAAATAAAGTAGTAAAGTGATATCTCATAAATCATTAACTTAAGTATGGGGCTATGCTCCCAAAATGTCAAAATGCAAAGTCTAAAGAAACATGATCACCATTACTTTTCTGATTAAATAATCACTAAATAAACGACAAACCTCTCTGACATAAATACACTGGGATGTGTATGAAAGTGCTGAAAAAAATGATAGTTTCTTTGAATATAAAGTACATCAGTGTCCATTACAGAGTGAGGATGGCCATTAATAAAGTTTGAGAATTTAAAATTTTGATGATACAAGCTATAGCAGAACGCTCATTTAGGCAAAATCCCATTCCCAAAATAATTTGCACCTCACCTCAGGAAAAATTGGGGCTTAATGTAAAATAGTTATTTCTAAAAATACTCACTAGATAACTTTTTCCTCACTAGACCACAAATTGGAAAGGAAGCAAAAGCTTTGTAAAATACATCATAGCAATAATTAAAAAGCTGACAAAGTGTCTACATTACCTGTACAAAATCTCTGTCAGTTTTCTCCTTCCACTCATCACCAAACACTGAAGAAAATGTGCCCAGAGCTGCAAAGTAAAGAAACAGGATAGTAAACAGATCACTAATGACCCTTAAAAACCACTATACTCTGCTTCAATCAGGAACTGTGAACAAAATTCAAATACAAAGTTTACTTATAATATCAAAAAACATTAACAAGTGACACATAGCAGCACAGCTGCCAGTTTGGGGTTGCACTATATATTCCCTAAAATCTGCTATGTACAATAAAAATAAACAAAATAACAAAGATATCTACAGGTCTTAAAGGGAGATCTGACAAGAATACAAACATACAGAAAGTTGTTACGGATGTACCATGATTTTTACAAACAGCATTCATTATTTCTTTTGTATAATTTTGTGGTATTGTTTTTATAGACTCTGCTTCTTCAGTCTGCATTCTTTACCCCCATGTAGAATAAAAATGTCATCTTTAGTTCCAGACTATATAGATATATAAAATACTATATTAATAATAATAATAATAATAATATAGATATTTAACCTCAGCTACCACAATGTGATAGTAGATGTAGTTTGTTTTAAGTTTAGCCACACGTGGAGTTTGAATGTAACAAAACACCTAGCAAATCCCTTACGTCACCAGTGGTTTCTGTCAAAAATACAGCTACAGAAGATTTTGGTGGCCATTCTCCCTCTGGCGTATTTTCAACCAGTACAACAACAGAAACTGATGAGGAGACGCACAGAAAAAAAAAAAAAATAACACCTGAAGTAATCTCTGTGGTCCTTTGGTATCACTACAGAAACAAAGACTTTTATAGTTGAGTTGTATCTGTTAACCAAAATATTGGCACCATAAAATGTAGATGTTTAAAGTACAAGAACATATAGTTTTTTGTTGTTTTTTTTACATTACCTTTACTGGAGAATAATAAAGGTATATTTGAAGAGTCATGCTTAAGAACAACTACAGTGAGAATTCATACATACCCAATCGATCTAGCAGCAGTACACTAGGTGTATTGCTGCTAGATCAGAATTCATCTCACGGTCCTCAGCCCATGATCGTGAGAGGAGTACATTGCCGCTATTCCTCACTTCCTGGTTAAGTATGCGATGTGAATCGTCACATAATAGCCATCTCCCTAACAAATTTTGCCAAATTTAACTAGCTGTGCATGCTCAGATCAAACTGTGCACGTGCAGTTGGTTAGGTTCAGAGAATTTCAGGAGGGGGCGGAGCAATGTGATGCAATTACATACATAACCAGGAAGTGAAGAGGAGCGACGATGCACTCATCTCACGGTCCTGGCCTGTGGATCGCGACATGAATACTTATATAGCTTTGTGTAGTGCTGCTAGATTGATTAGGTATGTATGAATTCTCACTATAGTTCTCCTTTAAAGCTGTGAAAAAACTTATGATAAGGCATAATGCACCCTACTAAAGTATATACGGCTGCTTGCAAGGGTCTGGGCATCCCTGATAAATTTATGCCAATTACACAGTATGCAACAACTTATTTGTCGGTGAAAGTACAGACAAATGGCCTAGGAAAAAGTCTGGACACCAACTTCCCCCTCAGGCAGAAATCAAAAACCTCAAATATTCTCCAATCATCTTGCATGCAACTGCAGGTCTGAGGCAATTACAAAATCTTTAGTTTTCATTTCTTGAAGCATTTCATGGTTGATTTGGAGGTACATTCTAAATGTCTAAGTTTTGTTCTAGAATCCATTATTTCTTGTGCCACTGGTTGTCACAAAATACCAAAGCATTAAGTATCCATGTTTTTATTTTTTTTTTCCATTTTCTTAAGAGTAGTTATGGCTAATTTTGAGGTAAAACCCTGCTCCTGCAGACAGTGTTGTTAATATTTATCATTATTTTCGCTGGGCCCACAAATTATTTTCCATTACATAACTACAAAGCACAAAAGAAGCAGCCTCATGCTTATTCTCCGGTAAGGTGTTATTTACAAATCATACTTACTATCATCAAACACACCAGCATTAGCAAGCAACAATGTGATAATTTTTGGGTCCTTCTCAAGCTGCATTACATGTTTGCTTTCATTGGAGAGAAGTGTGCACACATTAATTGCAAAGTCCACTTCATTTGGGAGTCCAGATAAGAGGGAGAGCACCAATTTATTGTAATCATTTGGTGTGTTGAAGTCCATTGTAAGCCCATAACTTTGCCGCAGATAATCTAAATTGCAAAGGGGAGAAATAAAAACACATTAGTAAAAACTAACTTTAAGATGTTTTTCTGTTAACTACTACACAAGCTAATCTGTACAATGTTAACAACATTCTCTATCTAGTAACATTTCCTAATACGCCACCTTTAATCTTCTCTTTAATGACCTAAATTATTTTCTGTCACATGAGCACAGTTGGTCTGCAGCAACCGATGTATAACAGGAACAAAGCATTTTCCTAGCAAAGGTTTAATTTTACTGTGTTAAAGTGCACCTGTCACCTCAAAACTAATACTAATTTAGATTCTACTAATGAAATAAATGTTTTTGTAAATATATATGTATTTTAAAAAATGTACCTTTATACAGCATTTCTCACTGTCATCTTCCCAGTCAGCCTGCCTTTTCTTTCCTGAGTGTCAGGTGAGCGGGGCTAAATGATGATTGACATTATAGCTCCTGCAATCAGATCCCTGCTAGATCATGATTTAAGGGATCTGACTGGAGGAGCTATAATGTTAATCATCATTTAGCCCTGCCCACTCGACACTTGGGAAAGAAAAGGCAGGCCTTACTGGGTAGACGACAGAGAGAAACGCTGTTTAAAAGTACCTGTCGAGTACATACACAAGCCTAAAATAAACAAATGTGTTATGAATCCAGATGCTAAACATACAGGCTATTCAGTGTTAGCATAGGAAACATTTCAATTTAAAATACACTTGAAAGTGCATCTGTCACCTCAAAAAACTAACAGCAATTTAGGTTGTACTAATGAAATAAACGTTTTGTAAATATATATAGATTGTAAAAAATGTACCTTTATACAACGTTTCTCTCTGTCATCTTCCCTGTCAGCCTGACTTCTCTTTCCGGAATCAGGTTGGGTGGGGCTAAATGATGATTGACATTCTAGCTCTTCCAATCAGATCCCTGCTAGATTGTGGAGTTAGAATGTCAATCATCACTTAGCCCTGCCCACCCAACTCAGGAACGAACAGGCAAGCTGACAGGGAAGATGACAGAGAAACTCTGTATAAACGTACTCCCCCACTCATCTTCAGAAATTCTATCATTTAGTTCCTGAAAGGAGGAGAACTGACTTAATAATCATAATTATGATGTTTTAATCAATGTAAGACACTGGGCTGTACAAATTACATTTTTGTGTAAATCAATTTTTGTGCCAGTTAATGCATTGCAGGAAAGTCTTGATTTGCAATAAATCCTTACAGCGCTCACAACTGGACTGCCATGGGAAAACACTGGTTAAAACTTATATGCTTAAAACCTTTGTGCGAGTTTCCATAACTAAGTTTTTATTGCATCTTCAAAAATAAAAACAATACAGCCTACGCATTTCGTGCGACAGGCACTTATTCATGGCACTTATTCACTGGAGATAGTAGCGGTCAGTATAACCCCCTAAGCCTGTTGCTGAGCGATTTTCATTTTGATTAACCCACAAGCCGTCCGACTGTACTACCGAGCACCCGCTATCGCACACTTTGGTTCACTGGAGATAGTAGCGGTCAGTATAACCCCTAAGCGAGTTTCCATAACACCAACAGTACAAATATCCAAGTGCAAAATGAAGATTAAGTTTACTGCTGTTTAATATCTTAATGTTTTGCTGCACACCTTTAGGAAAAAGATGATGTAACCAGCCACAGCTATAAAATGCAATGGAACTATATGGATAGCATGTGTGCTTACTGATTTATTCCAGCTGAGGAATAAAACACTACAGAAAAAAAAACAAAGTTGTTTCTTACCTGGGATAATGTGCTGCTGGTAATTGTATGAACAAGGTATCGCACCAATTGGAAGTTGAGGTTTTGGATTGCCAGGTTGGACCTCATCATCATCTTCTCCAAAATGATGTACCTTCTCATATTTCTCTAAATACCTAGAATAAAGAATGGAATAAGGCATTATTTTGTTTGTGATTGCTTTAAAGAATGTACTCAAACTGGTGAAGATGTATTTACTAATTTCTTCACTACGCCATTAGTGAGAAAAGGGGTTGTTCACTTCGGAATTGATTTTCAGTGCTCTGTAGATAGATGTATTTTAAAACAGTTTGCAGTTGGCCTTCATTTATTATTTTTACAGTTTTCCAGTTATTTAACATTTGGTCAGACCATTTGGCTCTTGTTTACATTTTAAGACTTTCTGACAAGTAGGATTTTTTAACCTAATAACCATTGTTAAACAGGCACTTAAGCCTGTAAAAAAATGTGCTTTCTATTTATTGGCCATCTATACAAGTGTGATAAGTGTAAAAATGGCAGGTTAAGGCTTGCTGATTTTGCAGAATAGTCATAGCAATAGAAGGAAAAAAGTCGTTGGGAAATATGTTTTTAGCTAATGCCAGCCCTTCCTCCTGTTACCTCTGTGCATCATTTGCACTACTGAGCAGTTTTTGACTTTTGAGCTACTGTTTTCCACTCGTTCAGAGATCCTTTGCACCAAATTTCCTGAAGCAAGTGAAAGTGAATTTTAATTAATTTTAGGAAGGGGGAGTATGCTCAGTTGAATAAGGGAAGCATGGCTGAAATTAGTTGTAATCCTCTGATCCAGGTGCTTGATTTTCTTCAATTGCTATAACTATTCTGTAAAATCAGCAAGTCTGTTGTACTTTATACTAGGTGGCAGATACATAGAAATCACTTTTTGTTTTACAGGCTTTAGTGTCCCTTTAAATACAGACTGAAAAAGAAATAGTACAGGACCTAAACAGAAAGATAAAAAAATTAAAGTGCACCTGTCACCTCAAAACTAAAACACTGAATTATTTTCAACGAATAAAATAATTTAAAAAAAAAAAATAATAAAAAAAATATATATATATATATATATATATATATATATATATATATATATATATATGTATGTATTTTTAAAAAATGCACTTTTATATATCATTTTCTACTGTGTTTCCCTGACAGTTCGACTTTTCTTTCTCAAGTCGGGTTGGGTGGGGCTAAGAGGAAGTGTCATATATATGATTGTCATTTACATTTATTCCCGTAGCAAATCCGCAACTGTGACAAAATTCCCATTGTAAAATCGTGACTGCGACATTATTCCCATAGTAAAGATGTGTATGTGCAAGATTTGTTAGAGGGAGAGAGGGGCCATGAGTATTTGGGGGCGTGGCAATACCATTTGAGTGGTAGGTTTTATTGAAAATGGCAGCTTCCAGATCTGGAAATCGGGACTGCTTTAAAAATGTAATTGGCATAGAAGTGGAAAACAATTTTTAGGAAATGCAGCTAGGTTTAAGAACCCTGGACCAATATAAACAAGGTAGCCCACAAATTGATCTAACCAAACTTAAATCCGGAATAGGGAACTAGTTGAAGTACTTCCTCAACCTCATGGTTTCAGACATGATCCAATCCACTGCACACACCAATAAAATTTTGACATCATGCATGTACCAGGACATGACATTCAAAATTCTACACTGGACATACCAAACTCCATTGAAATGATTCCACATGGGCCAAATCACATTCTCTTCATGTTTGAAATGCCAAGCATTAAACGCAGATATATTCTACTGCGTATGGGATTACCAAATCATCCAACTGGTCTGGAAGGAAATTATGATATACAGCCATGGCAAACTCCAAATAAAATGCGCTCTCACAGCAGACTGGGCCATATGTGGTCTCTACGACAACACCCTCCACATAGTATTAAAAATAGATAACTGATCACTCTTAATAAAAATGGCAGCTGCACAAAAAAAAGCACTTTTTGCCCACTAGTTACAAATCAAATAAACAGTCCAATAAAAAAAGATATCACCAAATACTGCAATACTCATATATAAAAGAAAATGAGTATTGTGATACTTGGTAATACTTTAATATTTGAACTAACAATCAGTTTAGATAGACAAACTTTCAAGAGGTCTGTCCTCCCTTTATCAAGCAATACTTAATATAGAAATTAGAAGTGAGTTACAAAGCCTTAAAAATAGGCAAATAAGGCTTTCTAACTCACTTCTAATTTCTATATTAAGTATTGCTTGATAAAGGGAGGAGAGACCTCTTGAAAGTTTGTCTATCTAAACTGACTGTTAGTTCAAATAAAAAAAAAAAAAAAAAGGTATCACTAAGTATTGCAATACTCATTTTACTCATTTGTTTTTGCAGGGGGGGACTAAAACGACCACTGTATCCTATCATATATTTTATTTTATTTTTACAACATTGCCTGCAGTAAAATCTCTGATAAAACAGATGAAGCCTGTTCTTCCTGAACATCTCAAGCATATAGTTACCATTGTAGGTAAACCAGAGGATATTAGAACCAGCCTCTAATTGTTACACAAACAAGGTTCATTAAACTTAAAAAACAGGATTGAACTTGTAAACAGATCTAAGATGAACCAAGCATCGGACACAGCCTTGTAAATGTTTTCTAAAACTATCCATTTCTATTTTTTATCTTTTTGTACAACTGTTCCCATTGTACTACTAAGAGGGGAATTCACGATAGTGCGAAGTGAGGTGTGGAGTCTTCGCCTCACTTCGCACTGACTGATCTGCGCTCGCTGCTGTCCTGCACGCAGACATCAGTGAGCGCTTTAAAGGGATTCCAGTCTTGGCGAGAGCAACTCTTTTGGCGTTGCCGAGACTGGAATCCCTTTAAAGCACTCGCTGATGTCTGCATGCAGGACAGCAGCGAGTGCATAAAACCATGTGCGAAGTGAGCCAAAGGATTCGGAGTTTACTTCACTCAATGGTGAATTTCCCCCTAAATATTATATTGTTTTGTTTTGTTTTTTTGTTGTCACAATAAAAAAATATAAAAAGCAACAACAACAAAAAAAAGATCTGGATGATAAGTAATCTGTATATGACCCCCTTGTGCTTGATAAGTCAAAGCAGGAGCAAAGAGAATATAAAGTATAAAATGCATAATGTGACACTATTTAACAAAGAAAGCATAGTGGTGAAGACCTCTAGATCAAGAAAGGTAGAATGAAATCAATTGCGGAAAACCAAAATGTCTGCAATCACATTTACAAGCTGTGCAACAGTGGATGCATATGGACTTAATAAGAAGATACAAGAAAACTAAACAGCAAGATGGCAGGAGGGCAGGCAGGCAGGTGAGAAAGGGAGGGGTGGCATATTTTAACACACCATTTAGTTTACAATATTCTTTTAATTAATTTTCCTCCTTAGGTGTGTCTTATGGAGCAAAAAATATGATAACAATACAGTTACAAAGTAGTCTCCTTATGTAAAAAGCTCAAAAAGAAATACCATTGATACAAAGATTTATTGCTAACAACTAGTGTATGTGACTGAAACAACTATGATTCACATATACCAGATATATAAGCACTTCAGTTTCAATACACTCTACTAGCTGGGTGTCATCAGTAGAGCAGAGAATCATATTCCTACAACATGCATACTGAGGTAAATAAACATACTGAATACATGTAATATTTAGGTAGATGAATAGAACAGACAAACAGAAAAATGCTATATATAATAAAATTAATCTCACACATACAACTTATTATTTTAAATGTATTCTCTATTTAAATATATGTGCTTGTTCTACTTCCTATAAATTGTGTCATGCTGCTATGACACGGCGCGATTATGACAAGAACGCCAGCACCATTACAAAATATTTTCTCCTGAGGAAGCCGCGGTTTCCAGCGGCGAAACGCGTTGAGAAGTTGATTGTCTACTTATTGGACCATAAAGGGACACCTTCCTGTTGTTTTATGCTGATTGCTGAAAATAATAAATCGTTTTTATCTCCAATTACCGTGGGTGAGCTCTTCCTTCCTGTGTCAGTGAGACTGATTTGAGGAGGCTAATTTAGCCTTAAGTGCTTTAACTAAGCACTTTTCTGGTAAGTGCAATACCTAAGGGGAGCCACCGGTGTATAACTGCACGTGTTCCTATTGGATGCTGAAAAATGGAAAAGAATCACTTTGTGCCATAGCCAGCACTGATCCTTGGAACCTATTTTGTTTCGAGCACAAACTTGTGTGTTTTCATTTGCTTCACCTGTATCACTTGCGCATTGAACACTGATACATGCCTATCTAAATATCATACTGTCACTCGTGTCACCTACACGTTAATCAAACAATATCACATTAGGGAGAATTTCCCTATTGTTTTCATTTTATCTCTTGCCAGTGCAACCACTCACTTTATCATAAGGAAAAGTTTTCATCATCATTCCATCTCTGAGGGATTTTGGCAGTTACATCCCCACATGGACTGCAAGCTGGACTTTCATTAAGACATTCTAGGGTTTGGACTTTCTTATATATTCTTTCTTTTTATTATTTTTTCTAACAACTTTGTGTATTCTACAAATATTATTGTATTACACATTGCATTCATACCAATAGGGCGCTGTACATCTTGGGCTCCTTTTCCAGTTGTCCATTTATCACATGGTTTTTATGTGTGTTTGTCAGATGTTTTTATCACATACAGAAATACAATTGCA
>WMED01008654.1:1398-16776 GCA_019650415.1 Pipa parva | reverse complement strand
TGAATATTCATGAGCCGGCTTCTTCATGATGGTACACGCATTGTACGCCTTAGTTTTAAGTCCCTTACCTTCGTGCACGGCACCGCTCATGAATATTTATGAGCGGCGCTCTTGTGACCCGGCAAATGCGGCAACTTTCGTGGCCCGGTACTGGGAAACGCTGCACTACAGGGGCCGCACATACCGACACAGTGATTTGCGGTATGTCTTTGCTACGTCTTACTTTCGGGGTACGTCTTACATTAGCCGACCCCACTAAAACCCCCACTACGTCTTATTATCGGGGGTGTCTTACTATAGGGAAAACACGGTAGTAGTAGTGGTCTGTAAAGTTATTTCAGTACCCTGTCTGTGTGTTTACTCTCTCCCATCCCTATCAAAACTGCAATAAATTAACACTAATAAATTTTATTGTGAGTTAATATACAATATGCTTTTAATGGTTGCACTAGGAGGTAAGTGTGGGATTTAGCATATTTCTTACCATTTCCCTGGTTTTCGTGGTTCAGCCATTTATATGTGACCCAGCACCATCCTTACTACCTCTCCAAGGTGTCAAGAGAAGTGTGCTGTGTTTCCTGAACTGGTTCCTTTAATGTTGCAGAATCTGTCTCGCCACTAAAGGATCACACCTAGAAACTTTCACCATTTTTTGTGCCTGTCTGCTATGAGCATTGCTCCTTATGGGTCACATCTGGTTGCTAGGCAGTCCCCAGGCCACTCTAACAGTGCAAATTTAGTGGATAATTATACATCTAGGGAGATATCTCATAAATTCACCTCACTTTAATGACCCACCTGCAATTCTGTGCAAATATCCACTAAACATGCGCTGTTGGTAAGGCCTAGTTTCAGAACCATTTCTGCTAAGATACTTTAAGGCATTTACCTGAAACACATGGCCTGGGCTGGCATGGAACCCCTAAGGCTGTCATCTCCACTTACAGAGACATACTTGAAACAGGGTGAAGCATGCCTGCGGAACCTGCAGTGGTGGGCATGCTTCCCCCTCAGACGAGCAGTGTGCACGGGTAAAGAAATGGTTTCCTGTCAACATCAAATTATCTCTATGTGTGGCCCTTTTATCTGACTGAGTTTGAGGGGGTTATTGGCTAAAGTCCGAATTGTTGCGTAAAGGTGTGCCAGCTAAAGACAGTTGCAACAGACTGTGACAGTAGCCATTGCGTCTTTATAACGAGAATATTGTCGCTGTCACATCTTCACCATAGAAGTACTGTAGTTGCAACTTTGAAATTGTCATGGTCGTGAATTTATAATGGGAAAATTGTCACCGTCATGAATTTGCTATGGGAAAATTGTCACGTATGTGAATTTACAATGCGAAAATTGTCACGGTCGCGAATTTGCTATGGAAATCCGCTGTTTGAGAATTCAACAGCCGAATTCACACTTTAGTCAATAACCCCCACCATAAGGAGTGTCATTAATGTAGAGAGCACTCAACATTGTTGCCCTGCAATACAAAGGTATGGAAAGCATTTCACCCTGGGCGTCATCTGCATTGAGTTTGTATGACGCACTCAGTGCTTTTTTTGTAAAAAAATATTTGCCGGTACTGAAACATGAAACAAAACCTGCGACCGCCCAACCAGATATAAGTCATCGTCGCCTACAGCCTGTGTAGTGTAGTATAGTGTACTGTACAGCCTGTCACTACACTACTCAATGCCTTTGTTAGTGCTGCCTCCGGAGCAGTGTGGCTGGCTGTTTTAATGCTGCCTCCGGAGCAGCGTGGCTGGCTGTTCTAATGCTGCCTCCGGAGCAGCGTGGCTGGCTGTTTTAATGCTGCCTCTGGAGCAGCGTGGCTGGCTGTCTGAATGATGCTGTCTAAATCATCTGATCAGTCATCAGATTTTCCGGTACTCTGTACCACCGCGTACCGGTGCAAAAAAAGCACTGGTCACACTGGTTCATATGTAGATGCTATTTAAATAAAGACAATAAAAGTATACTCTCTTTGTTATAAATAATTTAAAAAAATTATGGCTAGAGACTTTGAGAAAATGATTGTGGATACAAGTGAAAATGGGTAGGAATTAATAATACCTGCAAGTGGCAAATACAGCAATTTGTGTTTGTCAGCAAATGCAATGCTAAAGGGGTGCATCACATTATTGGAAAGGCATGCGTAATAGTTTTCACAATATGAAAGAGACTAATTATACCTTATTAATCTATATAAATGAACAAAACATATTCCTTAAGACACCATTACCATTAGCAAATAGTTAAAAAAAAACAGTAACACCAAAATCCCTGAAATGCATTTATAATGAATGGTCTTTTTTTCACACTTTTGGAATAAGCAACATCTAAAGCACCATAAAAAAAAAAACAATGGAACTGGATGAGGTCTGTATAACAACAAAGCTGCTGTCAGTAAAGATTAAAACAGGCAGAAATCAATGCATTCAGTTAAACTTTCAAAAATAACATTATTGCAGGTGCTGAATTTAAAGAACTACACATCAATTCAATTTTTTTTTTCTGGTGTTACTGTTCAGTTAATGTTAAGCAAATCGCCGTTTCAAATAATTACCAGAAAATAAAGTATAGCCCCAGAACAAAATGTGAAGTTAAGCGTTTCAAGAGCTTTGTTGCTGTGCCTATGAGTGTCAAGCGCAATGTCCCTTAGAAGGCAATATCTTAAAGTGATTGTATATATAAATTATATAAACTTTTATAGAAATGTAAATGTTTTATCTGGTCGAGCCCCCCCCCCCCCAAACACACTCTTACGATTTGTATCTTCGTATATAAACAGATCAATCATTTTAAAACACTTGTTTTCCTTTCCCATGCTTTTCAATATAAAGCTGGTAGAAGTCTATGCAGCTATAAAACAATATTACCCAGGATCCTGTCATTTGGTGCTTTCATTATTTGAGTTAAGTTGCAGCTATACTGTGGATTTAAAAAAAAACAAGCAATGTTGTCTGACTGTTCCATATTACATACACATCTGATATAGTCATATTACACTGTATCAATTAGTTCTATAAAAACTTTTTTTTCTTTATTAGAATGACAGCTATACATTACAATTAAAAAGTTACAATGAACACCATTGATTTAAGGAAATAAAAAAAAAAAAAGACAGTAGGTTTTCAGGATTTCATCTCACCTTAATTCCTGTTTAGCTGCAAGTAATGCTTGTTTGGGGGGTAAAAGAGGAAAAGTTTTGGATGATGCAACTAGTAGAGTAACAGCAGTGGTGAGTTTAGTTCATTTGTTCAGTTGCAAGATGAGAAGCCAGCATAAGACAGATACACACCCACTCTCTTCTGTATATATCCCAAGCCAGAAAAGGTGGGTGTTATTTACACCGTGCTGTAAGACTGGCTGTTCCCTTATCCAATAGAAGCATCTGTATTTCTGGGGTATTTGCATACTGAAAAGTTTTACTGCATTCATATGCAGATTGTACATAAGTGTGCCTGGTTCTGTTATACCCGGTACCTAATAGCTGGCTTTGCACAGTCACCCAGCCAATCAAAAACAGTAGGCGCACATTATTGTCAATGGGGATTGCACAAGGTGGAACATATTTGTAAAGTATATGTGTATACAGAATGCATAGACACTATGGGGGTTATTGACTAAATTGTGAATACTTGCGTAAAGGAGTGAATTCGTTGCTTCCCCATATTCTGTGATGTGGCAAATTCGCCAGCTAACAACAGTCACACACTACAAAATTGACCGATACTGATGCAGTCGTGACTTTACTATGGGAATTTGCTGTTTAGTCAATAAGTAGAAGAGAATTCTAGCCTAGCTACCTGAAGTGTTGCAAATTCACTTAGTCGAATTCTCACTTTAGCTAATAACCCCCTGCATGCACGCGCAAAATACATACACCCTACATGTACGCGCAAAATACATACACCCTAAATGTACCCACACTATATATACACACACACACACACAATACATACACACTACATGCATGCACAAATACATACAAAATACACACACAATACATACAAACTACATGCACAATAAATGCACACACAATATATACACACAATACATACTGTAGGGATTTACTCACTTGGCTGCGGTAGTCCTGTTCAATAATGAACTGTAAGCAGGGTCTTTTCCCGAAGTTGTGTCTTTTATTTACAGAAAGAAAATGTAACAAATTCAGCCGAACTTTTGGCAAAACAAAAACAGAAAATAGAGAACATCCGCTTTTCAGAGTTTTTCACCGACACGTAACTTTTCCCTTTTCACAAATCTCACACCTTGAGTCTCAGTGGTCTTTCCTGTCTGACCACATCTCAGCACAATCCAGCCACACACTGAGAGAGAGAGAGAGACTCCTTCTCTCTAGCTAAGCTTGTATTCTTAACTACTGCACACAGGTGCGCTACATTTAGGAAAAAAGCCTGGGATGGAATGTAGGAGTGACCTTCCCACCCAAAACTCTTCAGTCACTCCTAAACTCTGGACCCAAACTCCAGTCTAAACAACTTCACTGACAGTTAACCCTTTCAGTTACGAATATTCCCAGAGTTTATGCCACTGCAGACCGGAGTCTCCATGACGTATACATTCCATCCAGAACTTTTCCAAAAGATCTGCTTACATATCCCCCCCCCTCCCCCGCCCAAAGCTGCGGGCTGGGCACTGCTACCCAACATACAGTGCACCTGAGAGGGCATCAGCATTAATATGTAGTTTTCCTGGCCTGTGTTCTACTACACAAGTATAGTCCTGTAGAGCCAAAAACCACTTTGTAACTCTAGAATTATTTCCTTTGTTTTGACTCATCCATTTTAAAGGGGCATGATCTGATACCAACCTAAACTTCCTGCCCAACAAGTAATACCTCAGAGATTTTAGGGCCCATTTTATAGCTAGAACCTCTCTTTCTTCAATGGAATAATTCTTTTCTACAGCAGACAATTTTCTACTCAAGTATACTATGGATGTTCTTCTCCATTAACCTCCTGTGACATTACTGCACCAAACCCCACTTAAGAGGCATCTGTCTGAACTATAAACTCCTTACTAAAATTCGGTGCAACTAACACTGGTTGACTGCAGAGAGCTTTTTTTAACTCTTGGAAAGCTTTCTCTACCTCAGCGGTCCACTTTACCATAACAGATTTTGTTCCTTTTGTAAGATCAGCTAGGGAGGCTGCAATAGCAGAAAAATTTGGGACAAAACGGCAGTAATATCATACAATTCCTAAAAAAGCTCTTACTTGCTTCTTAGACACTGGACATGGCCACCCTTGTATAGCCTCTACTTTGTTTAACTGTGGTTTTATCAAACCTCTGCCAACAATGTATCCCAAATATCTAGCTTCCTCGAGCCCAATTGTGCACTTTTCTGGGTTAGCAGTAAATCCAGCTGTTTTAATAGCGTGTAACACGGCCTGCACCTTACTCAAATGAGATTCCCAATCACCTGAAAAAATGACAACATCATCCATGTATGCTGCTGCATACTTCCTATGTGGGACCAAAATTCTGTCCATAACTCTCTGAAAAGTAACCGGAGCCCCCTGTAAACCAAATGGCATCCTGGTATACTGAAACAACCCATCTAGTGTAGAAAAGGCAGTCTTTTCTTTGGCCCCTTCTGATAACAGTATTTGCCAATATCCCTTGGTAAGGTCTAAGGTGGTAATATACCTTGCTGGTCCCAGTCGCTCAATTAATTAATCTATTCTAGGCATCGGGTAAGCATCAAATTTGGACACTTCATTAAACTTTCGGAAATCATTACAAAAACGCCATGTCCCATTTGGTTTGGGAACTAACACTATGGGGCTAGACCACCCACTAACACCCAGTTTGAGCATTCTTTTTACTTCTTCTGAAATGGCCTGTCTACGGGCTTCAGGGATTCGGTAAGGTTTTAAATTTACTTTGACTCCTGGTTCTGTTACAATATCATGTTTAATAAGGTCTGTCATCCCTGGTAATTCTGAAAATATAGCCTTATTACGTTGTAAAAACTCCTTTGTCTCCTGCTTTTGGGGCCCTGTCAAAGTTTCTGAAATTTTAACTTTGTGCACCTCTGATTCCTCAGACAGACCTGGTCTAAGGATTCTCTATCCTTCCAGGGTTTAATCAAATTTACATGATACAACTGTAAAGGCTTTCCAGGGTTGGGGAACTTTGTAATTTACTTCCCCAACATTTTCAACAATTTCATATGGTCCCTGCCACTTAGCAAGAAATTTACTTTCTATGGTAGGCACCAACAATAATACCCTGTCACCAGGGTTAAACTGCCTAATTCTGGCTGATCTATTATATACATGCTTCTGCACCTCTTGAGCCCTCTGCAGGTGCTCCTTCACAATGGGCATAACTTTAGCAATACGATCTTGCTTTTGTGCAATATGATCAACAACACTTTTATAAGGGCTGGCTTCAGATTCCCACGTTTCTTTTGCAACATAGAGGAGTCCACGAGGGTGTCGGCCATATAACAACTCAAATGGCGAAAACCCCGTAGAGGCCTGTGAGACTTCCCTTATCAAAAACAACAAATAGGGCAATAAACAATCCAAGTCCCGCCCATCTTTCTCTACAACCCTTTTTAAGATCCCCTTTAGGGTTTTGTTGAACCGTTCAACTAGGCAGTCAGTTTGGGGATGATATACAGAGGTTTTTAACTGTTTGATATTCAACAACTTACACAGCTCTTTCATTACTTTTGACATAAAGGGTGTACCTTGGTCCATAAGAATCTCCTTTGGAATCCCTGTCCTGGAAAATATATACAACAACTCCTTAGCAATATATTTAGAAGACTTATTTCTTAAAGGGATGACCTCCGGCTACCTAATAGCATAATCCAATATTACCAATATATATTGATGTCCCCCAGCTGACTTAACTAAAGGACCCACCAGATCCATAGCAATACGTTCAAAGGGAACTTCGATGAAAGGCAAAGGAATTAAAGGACTTCTAAAATGGGACACTGGGGCTGTTAACTGGCAAGTAGGACAGGATTTGCAGTAATTCTCTATTTCCTTATAGCACCCTGGCCAGTAAAATCTCTGCAAAATTCTTTCCTGTTTTTTCTCTGTTCCCAGGTGACCCCCCCAACACATGAGAGTGGGTCATTTTTAATACCGTTTGCCTATAAGAGACTGGTAGCAATAATTGCTCAACAACGTTACCTCTTATCTTTGTTACCCGATATAACAAATTATTGATGGCAAAATGAGGGAAAGATCTATCTGCATTATCTTCTTGGGGCACCCCATTCAACACAGTTACTGTACTAAACACATTCTTTAAGGTTAGATCCCTTAACTGAGCCGAGCCAAAATTCTCACGGGACACTTCAAGATCTGGGAAATTTGGCTCTGTATCCGATATTTCCCCTTCTTCCCCAATCAATATCTCTAAGGGAAACCATTCAACCGGGGTTACCCCTATATTAACTGTCTCTTTACCAGAGTCCACAGCCTCTTCAAGGGAAGGAGGTCCAGGAGGCTGTTCCCATAACTACCAGAAAAACGGGAAATCCCTCCCAAGTATAACTTTATGTAATAGGGTTTTCACCACCCCAACCTTGTGTTCCATACATCCTACCGAAGTTTCAAAATTAACCACCGCTGTGGGGTACTCCTTCGTGTCCCCATGTATGCGCACCACCCCCATATACTGTTCCTGTATCCTCTGAGGTTCCACGAGACTGGCATGTACAAGTGTCACCATACTCCCAGAGTCTAGTAGGACCGTAACCGGGTGCCCATCCACCTTAACAATACAGTGCATATTTTCGGGGACCAATACAGGCTGGGTGGTGCATACCGCAGCCATGGAGTGTGACCTCCCCTCGTCACACTCCATAGGTTCCTCCCGGATAGTTGGCGGCCATATGCCCCGGACCTTGGCACCGCCAACAGTCAAGGGGTCTGGGTTTCCTTACAGGGAACTCTGGCTTGGGCATCCGGTAAACCTAGTTTGGAGTCGCCCTTCCATTCACCTCGGGCCCCTGATATAACAGGAATAGTCTTACCCCTTGCTGTCACCGCCTGGCTCCTGGGAACAACTCTCCTGTCATAGCTTGACTGGATGCTGGCTTCGGTCACAATTATCCTTTCCACAAGTGCGACCAACACGTCTGAATCATTGAGTCCGTATTGACTCACCGGGCGCTGTATTCCACACGGTAGGGCCCTAAGGAATCGATCACACGCCACACGTTGTATCATTTGTCTTGTGGATAACTTGTCTGGTTGTAGCCATTGATGTATTAGACGGAGCAGGACGCACATCTGGGCACGGAGGGGCTTTGCAACATCAAGTTCCCATGCATGTACCCTCTGGGCACGCACCTGCATGGTGACTACCAGTTGGGCCAAAATTTCCTCTTTTAGCTTGGCGTAATTACCGACCTCGTCTAGAAGCAAATCATTATAGACTTTCTGGGGCTCCCCAGTTAGAAAAGGCAAAACCATGGTAGCCCAGTGAGCTTCAGCTTATGTTGACTGGCAATTCCCTCGAAAATGGCCAGGCAAGCTTCCACATCGTCTGCCGGAGTCATCTTTTGCAGGGCTTTCTGCACTGCTCGGTGCGGGGTCTCCTGCGTCGTCCCAAGAGGGGTCCTTGCAGCCAGCTCCTGCAGTAGTTGCAGGTTCACTTGCTGCTGCTGTCCCAAGGAGGCTTTCTGGGCGTCGGCTTGTGCACGCAGCTGGGCCATCAATATTCTATTTGTTTCCTGCTGCTGTGCATTTGCCTGTTGCAGCTGTGTATTCATCTCCTGCTGCACCTGGGTAGCCCGCAGCAAACCTTTTAATACTTCCTCCATGGCAGCCACTTGTATAGAAGAAATTGGAGGGAAAACTCACAACAGTCCCTTTAATCACCTCACCTTTAACATTGCCGCTCCTTTAAGGGATCACACTGCCCACATCCTCCACCAATTGTAGGTATTTACTCACTTGGCTGCGGTAGTCCTGTTCAATAATGAACTGTAAGCAAGGTCTTTTCCGAAGTTGTATCTTTTATTTACAGAAAGAAAATGTAACAAATTCAGCCAAACTTTTGGCAAAACAAAAACAGAAAACAGAGAACATCCGCTTTTCAGAGTTTTTCACAGACGCATAACTTTTCACAAATCTCACACCTTGAGTCTCAGTGGTCTTTCCTGTCTGACCACACCTCAGCACAATCCAGCCACACACTGAGAGAGACTCCTTCTCTCTAGCTAAGCTTGTATTCTTAACTACTGCACACAGGTGCACTACATTTAGGAAAAAAGCCTGGGATGGAATGTAGGAGTGACCTTCCCACCCAAAACTCTTCAGCCATTCCTAAACTCTGGACCCAAACTCCAGTCTAAACAACTTCACTGACAGTTAACCCTTTCAGTTACGAATATTCCCAGAGTTTATGCCACTGCAGACTGGAGTCTCCATGGCATATACATTCCATCCAGAACTTTTCCAAAAGACCTGCTTACAATACACACTAAATGCACGCACACAATACATACACACTACATGGATGCACCCTACATGCATGCACAAAATACATACACACTAAATGCATACACAGTATGCATGCACATAAAAAATACATACACAATAAATGCACACACAAAACACACACAATACATACACACTAAATGCCTATTTCAGAATGGAGAGTTTGTAATAGGGAACTAGTAGCTGGGAGTCCTCCATGCGAGCTAGGAGTGCACATGTCAGGAACAAAGAATAAACGAGCCGTTTATTCTGTCAGGGACACGGAGCAAATGCCAAGTTCATTCTGTCAGGAACAGGAGCAAAGGCTAAGTTCAGAAGGAGACCTTGGCAAGTGTCTGGAAACAGGCAAGGAACATAGATGACAAACCACTGAATATCTTGGCTAGGAACAAATCGTTATGGTGCTGGATGCAGAAAACTGTAGTTCTGACTTTGAGTACTTTGCATGAGTACCAATGCAGGAAACACAAAAGATTTTATCCAAAGAACATGGCTCTTTAATGAAATCCAAAATAAAGCAGAAACATGACAAGTTAACAGGCAAGTGCAAGTACAGACAGGAACAGGATTCACAGAACTCAGTTACAGGACACAGGATAACCAGAACACAGGTACAGGTGCAAACTCAGGACACAGGATAACCAGAACACAGGTACAGGTGCAAACTCAGGACACAGGATAACCAGGAACAGCAGAACTGTAACGTAGTAAGCATAGGCATGCAGCATAACAAACAGTCATTTACAACAATCCTGGGCACAAGCTGAACTGAAACACACAGCACCATTAGTAGCAGCTCAGGAACAGAAACGGGACAGACGCTGCAAACTGGCCGGTGCTGAACATGACAGAAGCTGAAGGTGTAATCTGTAACATGTACTGAAAAAGCTGCTAACAGGCAAGGCTGTGAATCCCCAGGAAATTAAGTGAAAGAGCTGCCAGATTGGAAGTCACAGTTCACGGCAGCCTGGCAGGATCAGATAGCACAGCAGCTTTGACACAAACTCAGAACACAGGTAAACATATCAGGAAGACAATAGTTCAGGTCTTAAGCTCAGAGATAACATCTGCTTACAGGAAGTTCTGGGATAAACAAGCAAAGAGGGGTAGGTGTGAATTGTTTAAATAGCCTTAGGTATAGTGAACAAAGACAAGCCTCTGGATACTGATACTTAGGGATAGTGGAAAAAGGCAAACAGAACTCTGGATCCTAACAGCACAGCTTGGTAACAAAGCTGTTTTATTGCAGCCCAGAGGGGTGCTGGAGAATGGAACTATCAAGTTTAGAGTCACCCTGCATGGCATGATGTATGTATTTATGTATATTTGTATTTATATTTATAAAATGCCACTAAGTTTAGCAGTGCTGTACAATTCAGTTATAATACAGACATGGGAAAGTGCTTAACATAGAACAAATGAGGTAAATTACAAGAATGTAATCATGAAGATACATCACTCTAAGGGGGGAATTCACCAAGCTCTGAAGTGAGGTGCGTAGTGTTCGCCTCACTTCGGAAACACTGAAATGCGCATGCTGATGTCCTGCACGCAGACATCAGCATGCGCATTAAAGGGATTCCCCTCCCGGCGAGGAGACTTGAGTGCTTTCGCCGGGAGGGAAATCCCTTTAATGCGCATGCTGATGTCTGCGTGCAGGACATCAGCATGCGCATTTCAGTTTTTCCAAAGTGAGGCAAACACTACGCACCTCACTTTGGAGCTTGCTGAATTCCCCCCTAAGTGCCAAGCAGTGAAACAAGAGCATGGTGGTCTCTGCACAATAGTGCTTACAATTTAAATGGAAGGGAGACTTACATAAAAAGATAAGAGGGTAATAAATACATTAAAACAGTAACAAACAAGTGTCAGTTCATTACCCTATAAGTGCCAATGTAAAGAATAAATAGCTGCTTAAGGATAAAATGAATGAAATACATGAAAACCAGTGCTAGCGCTCCAAGAACCAGGATTTCAGTTTGACTTTAAAAGTACTGTAGGAGTATTCTTGGTGGGGGTATATGGATATAGAATTGCAGAGACATGAGGCAGAAAGAGGGAAAGTTTTAAGTTGGGAATAGGTAGTACTGTAAGTGGTGAACTACGATGACTGCCTTGTGAGGAACAGAGTTGACAAATAGAAATGTATATGCAAACAAGTGAAGAGAGATGTAGGGAGAGGCAACAGAGTGAAGTGCTTGTAATGTCAAATAAATGACACTAAATAATTTGTTTTCTAACAGTGAGCCATGGTGCAGGCAGATGTTGCAAACAAGTCTGCCGCTTCTGTGGAGAGTAATCTAGCTGCCAAATGTAAAATACACTGGAGTGGGGAAAGATGAGAAGATAGAAGGACATTGTTATAGTCCATGCATTATAAGATGAGGGGAGGCATGGTAGCAGAGGCCTGAGAGAGAAAGAAATGATTCTTGGCAATGTTATAGAGCAAGGGTCGGCAAACTTTACTATCAAAAGAGCCATTTTGCCCCGTCTTCCACTAAAGAAAGACAGTCTGGTTCTACAAAACATAACAGCTTAGAAACTTTTAAAAGTTTAAATTTTTTTTATTTTACCTGTTACAACATCAGAATACAACAAACAGAAGAAAATAACAATACAATAATAAATAAATCAAAATTACATTGATAAATAGCCTTTACTCTTTTTTTTTTTTTCATTTGTCAATCCAGGCAGAAGGGAGCCACAACAAGGAGGCTGAAGAGCCACATGTTGCTCCAGAGCCATGATTTGCCTACCCCTGTTATAGAGGAAGACAAAGTCCAATCACAATTAATGAGCGTCTACAGCAGCGGTTCTCAACCTTTTCTTAGCCATGACCCCCGGCGCTGACATCACCGCACATCGCGTGGTGACGTTTGGGTGAAACGTCATCACTTACGCGCGCACGTGGTGACGTTTTTGGCCGATGTCACCCCACAGGAACCCTTATAAGAAGGGTCCTGCGGGCGCTTCTGGGTGCTGCAGCGGTTCTTGACCCCGGTGGGATGGTCGTGCGATCCCCATTGGGTCGCGACCCACAGGTTGAGAACCACTGGTCTACAGTCAAATGCACAGCCAGAGGGGTACCTCACCCTCTATAATCAACAGTAAAAAAGAAGCGGATGTCCAAGAAGTTCCAAAATAAACTATATAATGTCTCATTTTCAGATACAAACAACATTTCGGGAAGAGTAATCCTCCCTTCATCAGGTGTGCTACTCACAGGTCAGTAAGGGTGTATAAATAGGGTGTTTAATTAGTGACATCACAGTCGAAGCATAATAACTTGCTGCCTAATTAAATAGATTAGTGAAATACTATGACCTCTTCTGGCATGAAATGAGAATGTACACTGTACATTAAGAAAGCTATTCAGAGCATGACATATTTATGGGTAAATAGTAAAAACTCGCTATTCATGGTGTCTTATTCTTAATGATTTTATATTCACCTTCTTTTACAGTCCCTTTATGCTTACCCTTCTCCAGTAGTATAAAAAGTCACTTGATCCAGGTGGCCTAAATAGAGACATAGATCTATGGTCCTTCTAGTACAGATTTCTATCAGTGATTTTTATGTTCAAGTAACTAATTTATAGTCTTTATATCAGGGAATCTCCTGTTTTTATAGAGTCCACATCAGGCAACCTTTTAGTTTGTGAAATGCATTGGAGCTGATTTCACTGTAACTCTACAAGGTGAGGTTACTGTGATCGCAATCAGATCATCTTGCTATTCCCAGTGCAGATCCTGAATAGATTTAGATATGTATGTATGTATTAATGTATAATTTTATTTATAAAGTATCACAAATATAAGCAGCGCTGTACAGTTCAGTAATAAAAATATAATACAGACAAGGGAAAAGTGCATTATACAATACAGTATAAGATCACAAGGATACATCACTTTAAGTGCTATGTTGAAGTTGACACAAGATGTTGGAGGTCCCTGCCCCGTAGAGCTTATAGTCTAAATGGGAGGAAGACTTACCTACCTTACTTACGGATAGAAGGGTAATAAGAGCTGTGACAATGTGTTGAAACACAAGTCCATAAATAAATAAATACAAATATTAAGCATAACTGGCTTAGTAATAAAATATATACATAAAAATCAGTGATAAATATCAGTGCTGGTGCTCCAAAAGGTAGGATTTCATTTTGGTTTTAAAAGGGCAGAGGGAATGTACCTGGTGAAGATAAAGGGGCATACGAGAGAGTAAATATAGGGAGGGACAACAGAGTGAAGTGCCTTAAATGTCAAAAGGAGAACACTGTAAATGATTTGTTTGCTTACGGGGAATCAAAGAGCAGAGGGAGATTGGGAGAGAATTCTGGCAGCAGAATTTAGAATAGACTGGAGAGGTGGGAAGCCGGAAGGCCAGATAGAAGAACATTGCAGTTGTCCAGGCGGGATAAGACAAGAGCATGCATGAGGCTGTTAACAGTAGAGCAAGAGAGAAAGGGGCAGATCTTGGCAATGTTGGAAAGGAAAAATTGACAGGTTTTAGCAGTGGAAGAGATATAGGCCCTAATTCGCCATTGTGCGAAGTGAGCCGCGAAGCGTTCAGCTCACTTCGCACATGGTGTTATGCACATGCTGATGTCCGCGTGCAGGACATCAGCGGGCGCATAATACCATATGCGAAGTGAGCCGAACGCTTCGCGGCTCACATCGCACTATGGTGAATGAGGGCCATAGAGTGAATATATCCTACACTGAACATTTGTAACTGGTGGTTTCTGATGTTCGGTTATAGAGGTTACAGGGTTGGTGATGGCACCATGATTAAGCGCTATATGCGTGAAATGCGTAGGTGCTGCCTTTGCTTTTAAATATTGTTTTAAATGGATGTTCAAATAAACTAAATTGATTTTACTCATATCGGAGTGCCGGAGACTTTCTGCCTGCCGTGATGATGGCACCATCCTCTAGAATAGAAAAGGTAGGAGCGGGACCAGGTTTGGGTTTGGTATCTTCTGGTTTAGCGAGATTTCATTTGAACTGATGCTTGGCCATCCAAGAAGGAAATTGCAAAAAGACAGCTAGAAATTTGAGTCTGTATTTCAGGTGTTAGCACAGGAGTGGACAGGTAAATTTGGGTATCATCTGCATACCAGTAGTACTGAAGACCAAAAGAAATGATAATATGACCCAAGGAAAGAGTGTACAGGGAGAACAGGAGGGGGTCAAGGACAGAGCCTTGGGGCACTCCAACCCTAAGTGGAACAGGATAAAAAGGTGTCATTAGCATGGGAAACAAAAAAGGAATGATCAGAAAGATAGGAAGCCAGCCAAGACGCAGCTTGAGTATGGACCCCATGGAGAATTTGAGTAAGAAGGAAGTGATAATCTGTGTTAAATGCAACAGATAGGTCTAGGAGAATTAGAACAGAAAAGTGACCCTTGGCTTTGGCAACCTGGAGATCATTTGCAAGTTTACACAGAGCAGTCTCCGTAGATTTCCCTGGCCTGAAACCAGACTGCAGGGGGTCCAGGAGATGATGGGCAAACAGATAGTTAGTAAGGTGGGTGCAAACAAGACGTTCTAGAAGTTTAGAAGCCAAAGACATGAGAGAGACAGGACAGTAGTTAGCAAGGCATGCTGAGTCCAACATAGCTTTTTTAAAAATGGGTTGAATACAGGGCTGTTTAAATGAAGAAGGTAAAATTCCAGAGGACAGGGAAGAGTTGAACAGGTGTGTTAGGACAGGCACAAGGACAAAATAACAGAACTTAGTTACAGAAGAAGACATGGGGTCAAGCAAGCATGTAGTGAGATGGGAGGAAGAGAGATGGGGACAATGGTAGAATAACGTCTGTCATTAGGAGTTGCAGTAATCTTGTTATCAATATTTATAAAGAATTCAGAAAAATCTTGTGGT
>WMED01008653.1:5611-16777 GCA_019650415.1 Pipa parva | reverse complement strand
ACCTTATTACAATGAATGAGATGCACAGAGAGGTCTGTCTGGATTCTCCATGGTCTATATTTGAACATGTTTATGGGGGATTTTGATGACATTCAATTATTGTTTATTTCATTGATTTAATGGTATTTTTGAGTAGTTTGCTTATCCTAATAATCATCAGATGTGGTGCTCCCTCCCATTGTTCTTATGGTCTCTTTTGAGACAATTTTAAATGTTTTTAACCAATCACTTTGTTTTCTGTTCCATCTATGGCCCTGGAGTTATTTTTGTTTGCTGTGAGTTTATGTTCAATAAAATGTATTTGTGCAATCCTGGTATATGTAATAATTGATCATATTAATTAATTAATTTTTTCGAGTGTGTGTTTATCAAATGGGTCCTTTTTTATTTCCTTCGCTATTATTCATTGTTTTACCCATTAGCTGCACCTGTTGTTATTAGTATTTTGTATTTTTTGTGCTCGCTGCCCTCTTCTTTTCTTTTTAGGGGACATCCAAGTGCCAGGCAGTGACCATGGCACAATTGCACATTGAAGGCTTCTAATGATGTCAATTCCCACTTGGGGGGTTATTCACTAAGGTGCGAATTTGACTGTCAAATTTGCAAACAGCGGATTTCCATAGTAAATCCATGACAATTTCCCCATTGTAAAGTCATGACAATTTTTTACAGTTAAGATTTTGACAATTTTCCATAATAAAATCGCGACTGCGACAGCAGCAGCCTATTGCGACTGTCTTTATCTGGCAAATTCACACCTATACACAACAATTCAGACTTTAGTGAATAACCCCCTTGGTGAGGGACAATACAACCAACTGCTTTCTTGTATAAATCCAATGATTTAGTAATTAATAAGAAGCATAAGGAGGACCCCATTACTTTTCCCACCTTTTTGAACCGTCCCAAGTATAAGAATCAATTCTGTATAAAAGTCACATACTTTAGCAATATGTTCAATCCATCTTATTATAAAATTTGATAATACAGACAAATTGAAATATCTATCTGTCTGGTGTTCTTTCCTTTCCATAAACATTTGGCAAATGCAGAGTTTCTTATTTAGATGTTAAGTATTCAGGGATACACAATTTTGGTGATTTGTAGACATTTTCAAAGAACTATTCTGCCTTTACAATTAAAATGAAGGTCTACCCATGTTGTGTATAAAAGAATAACATTATCATGTTAGGTATAATAAATAAGTTTTAAAAATGATAAGGTAATTAAGGACCATATTTGATGCAATTTGGCGATGCTAATGATGAATAGTTTTTTTTTAGCTTGCTCAAATGGTCATAGACTGAGGAAGCACAGAATCAGAACTGTGTAGGGTGTCCTGGAGTATTTAATGATTCGAAATGTACCATTTTAGGGTACTCAGAAGCACTTAGAGCAGACATTGACATTTAAAATTTGAAGCCAGCATAATTTCATTATATAAATCAAGCTAACAGAAAAACTAATATAATGCATAATAAACTAATATAGAGAATTAACTCTGTACATCCCTTTATTTATTGATATTATGTTTTACACTGCAGCCTCTGTGCAGAAATGTGAACCGCTAGGCACTGGGGTATTAACAGAACATGTTAGCTGAAACTTGCTTTACAGGTTTAAAGTTAGCCATACCTGAGTACAGTCAAAGAAGCACCAAGTTACACAAATAGAAAACGGGTAAAGTTTGGTCTGGTAGAAAGTTTAAGTAAAAATAAGATCTACATACTGTATAGGGGAAAACAGCACTGGTGTGGGAATCCAGAAAAGAGACTAATAGAAAGGGAATCTATGGTAAGGCATAAAAGTCATGTTGGAATAGCTTGTAACATTCATGCTATTAGTTCTCCATTGTTCTTAATGCTCTATCATATCTTCAAAATTTCCATACCCCCTCCCCAAGATCAGCTGAAAATGGAGGTGAGCAGTCCATTCAAAATTAACTATGAAACATACCTCCCACATTTCTTGTAAAGAAAAAAGTGACAAATATTTTACATGTTGGCTCCACCATAACCCCAACCCCTTGTTGCAATGATCATGCCTGAAATCTTTTCAACTCATACAAATAACACCTTTCCTATGCTGTGCTGTCCCCTTAACCATACTTTTCGACAACCCATTCCCTTTGCCATACTATGTGTTTCCCCTATTGCTGATACTGCTCAGCTTCCCCCACCTTTTACTGTGCTTTTTCCATCCTCCTTTTCCACACTGTCCTTCCCCTCTTGCCCATACAGTGTCTTCCACCCTCCTTTCACATAGTGTTCTGCCCCCCTTGTCCATACTGCAGTGTACTTCCTTTTTCCATAGACTGCTGTCCCCTTTACTGTCCTCCATATCCTTTCCCATGTAGCTGCTAACCAGATTCTGTGAAATAGGCAATGAGCCCATCTGCAGTTCCTGAATAATTATTTGACAGCATGTGCTCAGTTTTGTTTTTCAGTTATGTAGATGGGAGCTGAAAAAGGAAAACAGTTTGTCTTCCGCCTACATCACTGAAAAAACAAAATATAACCTCAATCTAAGGGCAAAGTTTATTAAACGCAGAAAGACCGCTCTCGCGAGATGATCTCTCTTTGTTACATTTACTTTATCTGAAGGTGAGAGTGATGTTGGCATAATCACAATTTTAGATTTATGCTTGAATAGAAAAGGATGATGTATAGTTGCCAATCATGTTCCAGAATGTTATAAAACAAAACAACATGGATATGTACGTCACTCACAGTTTTAAGTTATATTCTGGGAATTAAGGTTAACTAAAATTACCTGTATAAAATACAAATTACAGCAGTTGCACGGCATTGATGGCTACAATAAAGAAGAAATAAATGGTACTTAGTATAATGCAGTATAATACAAAGATTTTTCAAAGGTTCAAAAAGAATTGAGATGTGTCAGTTCCACAAAACATACATGAATCAAACAGAAATAAAGTAAAAACAAGAAGAGGTCAAGGTGTAATGCTTATTGAAGCTTACAAGCTAGTGCATATGGGGCACGAGTAATACTTGGGAAACAGATTCTTGCCAATGGGGCAAAGCAGAATGAATAAAAGTTGAACAAACAAGGCTAGGAGTACATGGAGTTTAAAAAGAAATTGATTTAGGAAGTTAAATGGTAGAGGAAAACAGCTAAAGCAGATTTTATAAACGCATCTACCCACATATTGTATAGTGTTTTATGAGGAACAAAATAATCTGTATCTGAATATGAAGGGGTGATACTGCACAGAGTATTAATAGTAGTGTTTTATTTTGTTTAAAGGGTTTATGGGAATCCAGTATAAAGAATGATAAAGTGGAGTAACTACATAGTAATACCTTTTAAAGTGATACTAACATTGATGTTTTGTATACCTTCCACTTGCTCAGCCCTTTAACTATTTGTTTTGCATACTGAAAACTGGGACAGGTGCAGATAGTGCAGAAGCAAAATGGAAATGGATTCCCCTTACCACAGTGGGGTTAGCACAGGATAACGCAGAGGCACATAGTCTAAGGAGCCTCTGGTCTTCACCTTTAAACCCCCACAAAGGGGCATGGCCTTTGTGGTGAGGAGACTCCCAGATTGTGGCCCTCGGGTTACCCTCCCACTGGTGGCAGCTGACTGAAACACTTGCGTGGAGACTCTGGCAGATCCAGGAACTGCAGAACTGCACCACTCACTGGCTCACTTGGAGCGTATTGGACTTTAAAGTACAGAGCAGCAAGACCAAGCACTTGAAGCAGCCAAGTAGAAACAATGGAGAAACTAACAAGAAGATATTGCTTGAAGATATACAAGAGAACTGGGCTGCAGAGCTGACACTTTGTGACTGTGACAGAGGCTGAAGAGAAGTGGGACAACAATGCTAGTGTGCTATTTACTACAGTGCTTCACTTCTAAATTTGGTGCTGCTGATGGCAGCCGATTGGATCAATACCTGGAAGCATTGGGGGAAATAAGAGTCCCAGTGCTTACCAGCACTAAGATTTTTAATATGCACCACAAATTTACCCAGTGCTGTACAAGTCAGCAATTACAAGTATTATATAGACATGGGAAAAGTACATTAAAAAATACAAGTACAATATCACAAGTATACTTCACTTTAAGTGCTAGGTTGAGGTTGACACAAGAAGTTGGAGGTCCCTGCCAGCAAATATACCACTGATGTCAGTATCACTTTAAGGAGGAGCAGATCATAGGCAACTTTAATGTAGCCCAGATTTGGGGATAACTGACAGAATGAAAGAAGGAGGTTAGCAATGTTATTTTCATTTTTCAGGTTAAATGCAGTAAGCAATGAGGAAACCATGTTGTTCTGAGTCTGATTTGATAATGAATTGATGTAATCTTGTGTATGAAGTAGTCTGCAAAACTACAAACTAGGTTTTCTTTGTTGGGCATGGAAAGCAAAAGGTAAGAATATGAAGGAGGAACTAAGAAAAATTTAACATGTTCATTTGAGCGCAGGATTTCAGAGACCGCAGTTTGGCGTGTATCACTCTGAATGGTAATGAGAGACATTTGTCAAAGCACAAAGAACAAGCAGGGATGAAAAGGAAGGCATAGCAGACATATGGAGAAATATTAAAGTGAATGGAAAACATTGGTTAGCTTTAGGGTAAAGGAATATGAAACAAAGAGATTTACGGTAAAGTGGAGCATGGTGATTAGAAATATTCTGACACAACTAATTAGAAATAACAAGTACATGTTCTAGACTCTGAACAGCTCTTTCTGCAATATTTGCACATGTTAAGATGAAATATAAAATATTATTTTACATAGCTTGTGGTATGAGCAAGGAAATGCAGTTGCCTGTGGTGAGGCATGTGTGTTTTAAAGCCATGCCTAATATAGACCCTAGAATTAAGCTCTGTAGAAGTAAACACCTTCTTATTACCCCCATATAAATTAGGGTAGGTTCCAAGTGGTAGCATTACTCATAAATAAATTAGGTTGCAATGCATACATTTATCTTTGCATTACGTAACGTTCACATTCCTTAGACATATACTGGCCTCAGACTGTTTGATGGATTTCTGTATTTGCCCATTAAGTACATAGTCCTTAGAATACTTATGATTGCTGAATGCCTTATTATCTCATTCAATTGCATGTGCATAGCATAACATGATTGTCTTAAATCCCAGTCAGTTACATTAGATTTTCAGTCACTGATTGCCCATATAATATGGGAATATTCCAGCATACAGTGTTTCATTGCATGAAAAATACAACTTAAAATGATGTCATATGTAATTCCATCTTTTTTCCTTCTCTTTTAAATCTTACATTTATATACAATTTTTAGTTTATATTCAGTACATAGTGGGAACCAGTTCTATATAGCTTTAATTTTGCAGTCTCCATGGCAGCTAAAATAAACTACTGACTCACCTTGATTAGTGTTTATATTGTAAATCAGTAAAATGTACAGTAATTAAAAGCATCTTTATCCTCTTAAGCCTTAAGTGCTGTTTATAAATGAGGATAATCCTGTGAGTCTCATATATGACTTATTTAGAAACAAGCTGTACAAGCCTGTGTATTCAACAATGGATTAATGCTGCTCTTTGTAAAATACACATTGAAATAAATCAATATCTAGACATAAAAGATTAGAAATAGACAGATAGACGATACATAGATAGATAGATAGATAGATAGATAGATAGATAGATAGATAGATAGATAGATACAGATAGATAGATATACAGATAGATAGATACAGATAGATAGATAGATAGATAGATAGATAGATAGATAGATAGATAGATAGATAGATTAGATTATAAAAAAGGGTAATATAAAATCAAAATAGACCCTTTTTTGTCATCTGCAAATGAAAAAGATGTGCAGAAGGATCAGTCTAAGCATAGTTTAATAAATACAGGAATAAAATAAGTTGTACTCATATTTACATGCATAAGCATAATTTACAGCTTCTAAATCTTCTTTTTGTAATAAGCAATATGCACTTAGAAGATCATATATACATGGATCATGGTGGCTGTAACTGTAACTAGGCTCTCACCTTCAGAAAACTCTCTCTGCCACACCACTGCAACCACACACTTTACCCCTGGCACCCCAGGTACTTATAATTAGCTTTTTCGTATCAGAAGAGATGGAAACTTCATATTCATAAATTTATATCCATCACCAGATCTCTATTAATGTCACACTTTATATAGTGTGCATTTGTATATGTTTGTGTATGTGTAATATAATATTTACAGGGTATTAGTAAAAATAAATGCAGAAGTGTTTTTTTGTTTTTTTTAATCAAAGCCTGTATTGCTATAGCATTATTTCAGGACACTTGAGCTTCTGAATATGACATATTACAATAAAAACTAGTGTGATATTTCATTTTATACAAAGTACAGGAAACAGGCTTTGATATGTACAGGAAACAGGCTTTGAAATGTACAGGAAACAGGCTTTGATATGGGACTGGATGCCACTAAATGAACTGGAGCACCCATTGACTGTTACACCTCTAGAGGCACTGAGGTGTACTGAAACAAGAGCAACATAGCAAGTGAGGTAAAAGTGCAAAACAGAAGGAAGTGGATTCTCCTTCCCACAGTGGGGATGGCATGGAATAACTTCAAGGCGTGGAGTCTATAGAGGGCCAGGTCTTCACCTTTAAACCCCCACAAGGAGGTACTGGGCTTTGCTACGGGCACCTCCTGGGTCACGGCCCTAACGTTAACCCCCCACTAGTGGCAGCTGGCTGAAACACTGGAGCTTTAGAAAGTTGACTTGAGGAAATACCACCAACTTGGCTGAAGAGCTGAAAAAACCTGGAAACCAGGAGAAGCTGAAGCTGAAACAGAACCTCTGATATGATACAAGCAGTTCAGAAGTGCAGAAACAGCAACACAGCAGCATTAAGAAGTGTGACAAAACGGTAGAGCATTGAGTAGCAGTGCTCAGCCCCTTTTGAATATGGCGTCGCTGATGTCACGCGTGACATCAGTGGCTCCGGATTGGATTACAACCGGGAACCGCTAGGGAGAAGCGCTTTTCCTAGTGCTAGCTGGCAAACAGAGATGGCTGTTCACGAGCAGCACAGCAGCTACAAGCGCTGCTCATGACAGGTAAGATGGAGTTCCTGAGTCAGATTTGTTTACCAACAGAGGAAACAAAGTAATTATTTCTTACACCTGATAACATTTGCAGCTATTACTGCCAAATAACCTTCAGCCACACTTTAAGACCCTTCTGTTGGTCTGTTGGTTGACAATCTTCTCAGTCTCCCCAGTAATTTCTTCCAAATGAGCTGGACTACCTGTTACCAATACAGGACTTCTAGTGTTTGCTGGGCAACATAATTCTAGAGACTCTGGAGCCTCATATCACCACTTGTTTTTACAAACGTTTGTAATAAAAAGCTTCCTTGTAAACATCACTGAGCCAATACCACTTCCAAGCCACCCCTGGAAGACTCTCACTGAGTTTTATTTTTGTGAAATTCATGGATATAATCTTGGTACTGCCTTTGCCTAGCGCTCCCAAATAAAATAGATTACAAAAAAAAAATACAAAAATATCAAATCATCCTTCCAAAACAATACTCTTTATTTTCTTCCCAAAAGTCTCCCTTATTCTACAGCTATGGTTTTTATCTAAAGTCTTTCCGTCAGGGGCAATGTCATTCTAACATTTCTTCTGTAGGTGACAGAAAAGCTCTCTACTCTTTTGGAAAGGGTGAAAGAAAAAAATAATTGCTGGACTGCAAACTATTCATTATGATTTGTTCCCTATAAACTGGGTCTATTTATACTTAAAAAAGCATTAATCCAATCACATCACTTCCATACAATCTATTATTTATTGTGCTTTACCATGTCTCTAGCATATCATCAATAACAATAACCAGTCTTCTAGTTGACCCTTAGGCCCTTTCACTGAATTAGTGGATGCCAGAGGAAAAGTTATTAATTTACATGCTATACAGGTCTATCAAGAGTATATCATTACCAACACCCCTTCAAGCCCTATGATGGAGTGTTGGAGGAATTCATTTTATCATTTGTGCCATAAAATCAGCAATGCTGGGAATTTATCTTTGTTTGCATATTACATTTACTTGATGACTTGACTGTCATCAGCTGACAGGTAGGCTGTGGAAGTTATAGACTTGCTTTTAAGTCTGACAGTTTCCCTAGTTTCACATTGCTGCAGGTTTAGCTATTTGACTAATTTGCAACTCTATAAATGTTGTGCTTTCCCCTGATCATTGCCTAACAATAGGACTTCTTATGCCCCAAGGAGTTATTGTCCTTGTATCACTACTGGTATCTTGACTCGTTTATTCAATCATCCTGCCTGGACCACTTGTCTAAACTCTAGACTTTAACTATATTCTGCTTGATCATTTACCTGTTACTATATCATGCCCCACTCCACCCTCCACCTAAGGTCCTAGGCTAGCCACTTTACAAGTTCAGAAATCTGTTGTGTACTCTTCATTACCTGGCAAACCAGGCAGATTTAAAGTCTTTGAATATGATTTAAATTGAATTAAAGGCTTCTGATTTGGCTCCAGGTAGGTTCCACTGTGTTATTCCTGATATAAAATATTGACTAGGTTCTTATTTTGTTTCTGAGTTTCCATTTTTTGGTTATTATTCCTATTTTATATTTTTTAACCATGTGTACTATCTGACATATTTGAACTGAATTTGTCTTACTAATTTATGGAGCCTTTCAGTTCTGTCTATCAGTGTGTTTAATTTATTGCTGTTTGCTCATCTTGTAGGTCTCTAGTTTTTAACCCAATGTCCTTATCAACTAGAACCAGAACAAGAAATGTTATACTAGAGAATACTTCTACTACTATAAAATTAAAACATTTGACCTTTTACAATCGGCAGGAAACTAATAGCAAAAGCTAAAAATAATTTGAATTATGAACCTCGATGCAATATGCCCTTTTATTGTATATATTTTAGGTACTTTAAAATAATACAACACTTGTTATGCAATATCCCTTTCAATCAATTCTGCACTTTTTTCATTATGAACGAGTAATTATCTCTTAGACCAAGGACTAATGAGTGTTGGAGACAGAAAAGCAGGATCTTCTTGAAGCTTGATATGAAGATCCTCCAAAATGGGAGTGCTGCCATGCAAGTTATTTCCTTCCTGTCAGTGCAAAAGTGTCAGTGGCTATATGAAGGGACAAAGCCTAACTATGTGCATCAAGGCAAACACAACGCGGAATGGCAGTTCAACTACTATTAAAGTCACATGGAAAGGGAAATAATAATACAAAAGTCAGCACAGTATGCTTATGGGATCTTACAGCATTCTTTAGTGAGTGTGAATTTATAAACTGAAATAAAAAAAGAATCCATCATAAAAAGAAAAAAAATATATATTTCAAGTTGCTCTTCATGATTCTTTGAGGTAATTCATAAAAGCTGTAGGTACTAATGGAGCATTAAGCATTTCTTTGTTTTGTATAAGCATGTTGAGCCAGCACTGTAAATGTGCTTTTCTAGACAAAATTTTCTCTCTCATATTTTCCATCTGAATAAGAAATAGTTTTGACAGGATTTAAAGCTATCTCAAACGTCACAGGCTCAACGATATCATGGTGACAGATAAAAGTCACATATTTACTGTATGGAAGTTTTTGATAATTTATACATGAAACATTTTTTCCTTTACTACAAATAATAAAAAAAGAAAAGTTGACATTTGTGGCTACAAGTACATTCATGGATTTAGGCTATATTTTAGGCACAGAAATAATTGTTTTTTATTATAATGGTACATGAAAAAATATCAATATCTAATTTCCTGAGACTCATGCAGAAATTATAACTAATTTGCACTTTTTCTTGAATTTAGCATATACAGCGTGACTGGGGAATAACAGATGAAAGGTTATTTTACTTCTATAAAACCAAACATCATAACACTTTTTATTATAAACATCAATTTGGTACCATGAAAACTCCAAAGTATTAAGGTAAATAGATATAGGTATATTGGAATGCAAAGCTTATATGTGCAAACATACTACAGTAGATTGTATATATTAATTACATAATACATACATTTATCATATATATAAAGTATAATATGCACAACTGATAAATGAGGTATTGCACAACACAAATGGCTACAAAGAGAGACACATTTGCGTGTTTTATTACCAGCAACACCTTCTATATTGTAGCTTTGTAAAGCACTGAAGAACTAAACTTTGCAGAACAGTTCTATATATTATATTAGTCACATCTATTACTTGCTACAGGCTAGCATGTAAAAAAACAGCCTTGCTCCATTACTTAGGGCATCAGGGTCCAAATTTAGATCTCATGCTATAAACATTTAGAAGTTTCATAGGATAGGTAAGGCAAATATATTTATGGTGCCTGTGTCATTAAACAGGAAGCCCGGACAAATCAGAGGAGAGCGGATATGAGTGGGAGGGGGTGAACAGGAAGCAGTGCAGGGGTTGATGGTAAAGTGAAGGGTTACAGCGTGGAGAGGCAGAAGCGTGCGGGAAGGCAGGAGGAAGATGTTCACCACCCACCCTCCCTAAATTATGGTGGGCTGAGCTACATTAGTCACAGCATCTGGGGGCGGTGGTCCCGAGAAAGTGGGCTAGGATAAGGTGAAGGAATATGCCCTAAGTAATAGGGAAGCAATTTGGAGGTGCACATGGGCCAAAACAGGGCACGGGGTTCCTTCTTGGCAATTAGTGGTTCTATCGAGCCGGTGGTGGGCGGCTGATAGAAAGGTGCGGTGTGCTATTCAAGTTTAAGGAGCTTCTGGGACCATCTGCCTGAAGTTTTGTTAAAAGTTGTACTGAGTTGTTCTAAAGTTTATTTAAATTGTTAATTGAAAGAGTTAATAAATGCTGTGACCTTTTCAACCCAAAGAGTACGGTGAGTGTGTCGTTTGTTACCAGTAAGTTAAGGTTATAAAGGGCTGTCTGTTCATCAGACCTTCACCAGTCATGTGGTACCAAAAGTAATAACTATATTAGGCCTCCTACCTACACCTGGTGGTCAGATGTTATGACAGGGGCTTAATGACTACTCTTATTAAAATTTCACTCAGGAATGGATTCAACTCAATCCAAGTGAAAGTAGGATACGTTACATGCACCTGATGAAGGGTGGTTTACCCCCCCCCCCCCCCCCC
>WMED01008652.1:0-16778 GCA_019650415.1 Pipa parva | reverse complement strand
ATGAATATTCATGAGCGGCGCTCTTGTGACCCAGTTATTTTTGTGCTTATCCTTCATGCCAGGTCACGAAGTATAAGCACAAAAATAACCGGGCCACAAAAAAAACAACTTTGGGAAACACTGCCATACACTATTACCAATTACCGTATACTAATTTAGCTTGGATAGATTGTAAACATGAAATAAACTGCAGCTCTTCACTTATCTACCAAATTCAACACTATCCAGTGCTATTCAATTGACAGCGCATGCTTACTTGCTTGCCACTGTTTGCTTGTTCTGCAAGTCCATACAAGACTCCAAGTCTATTCTCCACTTAGTCAATAAGAAGAATTGAATTTGCGACTAAGCAAGGTGAATTCGACAGGTGAATTCATCCTTTAGGCAATAAGGCCCTAAAAGTCTCACATATTTTCCAGTCATAACCTTTAATTATTAGGTCTGTTATTGAAAAGAATGTAAAAACTGTTTTAATATAGGTGACAGTAACAGTGATCAAAAATGCAATGATACCAGTGTGTAACCATTAATTATTAATCAAGTCCACGATACTCTCATGAAAGGTAAAATTGTGTTTTTATTTAAGAATACATTAAAATGAGGGTAATTTTTTTTATACCTATCTGGTCCTTTATCAAGCCCCAAAAGATAAGAGAAAACTAGTCACAAACTCACAATTCATATTTTTACTGATTTTTGCCTTCCTGTAACTTATATCAACAATAATAGAAAACAAAGACTGCTCAATCCCCCAAGTGAAAGCTTTGTAGAAAAGCCGGGTGCTCAGAAGAGAAGGAGAGACGTCTCGGTTACCTCAATGTAGCATAAATATTCTCCAGCACTCCAAGGTAGATAAAATATCTTCTTTATTAAATAAATCAGTAAAACCAGGAACAATAAAAAAGAGACAAGCACCTACGCATTTCACGCCTGGAGGCGCTTAATCATAGTGAAGCCATACATCTCTTCAAACAGGTTTATATAACAAGTACCGGGTTAACATCCGGTATACCCAAACCATGTAAGAAACATAATATACTATGTTAGTGATAGCCCTGGAACTTCGGCATTACAATTTAGTTTAATACTAGCCTCCCGGTACATAAGGGTAATACCACAGTAACATGGTCCTTCCTGTAACTTATAACCTTAAACACAGCCAGTGCTGATAGTGGCAACACCAAGACCTGGCTACACATTATGCTTACAACTGGTTCCCTTGTGTGGTATAAAAACACATCTGATATAATATACCGTATGTAGACATGAGTGACATTCATGCTCTGAAAAAATATAGCAAAGCAACATATAAGTTTCTTTTATGACTAAATCCAGCAGTTAACTAAGTATCCTATCTACAACTCATTCTATTGTTTGATTGAATGCTGCATCATGAAAATGTACATATTAATCCCATGCTATTTCTAAAACATGGCAATATTGCAATATATCAATGTAAAAGAATCAATGGCATCAACAAGCACTAACTGGCTCTTCTGTCTGACACTGATGAATGACACTGCATCATGGATAATCTTTCAGAACATGTCAGAGTATAAGACTACAGTTGTAGAACATAGCATTCTAAATGATGAACCAGCATGTACTGACATTAATAATAAAAAGAGGTTTGATCAGTAATGCTTGTATGGAAGGAAATTAGATTTAAGGTTTAAATTTCTTTGTTTTGTTTTCTAAAATGGTAGCATGTATTGTAAAAAATCATTTTCACCCTACGCAAACATCTGTTGTGTGGTCATGGAGTTCATTAGGGATTTGTAATATGCATTTAGCTAGTTAAAGAAAGGGGTATACTATCCAGTATGTATATCCAGTATAAATTTAAATAGAAAATAAAATAAATAATTGCTCTGACAGCATTTCCTCTTCTGTACCAAGCCCATTTTGTTGTTACAACATCCCTTTGAAGAACACCATCTAGGAGAACAATGGTTACAATGCTCTGAAATTTTATGAGCAGTTTGGAAACTTCATTATCTCATTTACATCAGTGAAAAATCATCCTCAGAGATAAAACTGAGCTTTCATCTGCTCCTTTGGGAAATGCTAAGTAACCCAGCATGAGCATGTATCTATCTGGACACCAGGAACCTGATGACACATAAACAGGATGATATCATCTTTAAGGAATGATTAAATGTTACCATGGGACTTTTGTGTAGTAGTTCCAGAATACATTCAGCTGGTAGTTTCAGATCTCTGGTAATATTGTATTTTTAATAAATGTCATGTACAATGTGGTCTATTGATTTTGTGTACCTATAAGTAACACAATAAAGTCAGTTGTAAAAGCAGAAGAGGATGCCAAAGAACAAGATAGCTCGACACAATCATAACAACAATGAATATGACAATTGCGGAATTGAAGGAAGCGGTGAAAGACAGAAATTCGTGCAGAATGATGATCCATAAAATGACCGAGAGTTGGCTGCAACTGAATGGATAATCAATAGATCATACATTTCTAATCAAAGATTATTAACCTTTAAAAGCAGTTACAACTGATTAGTCAGTATTATAAATCTGCTTTTATGTGTATATCTAGAGAACACGGGATGCTAATGATTCTGTGTTAGCTAGGGACTCCTGTAGACCATGAAGTTGTGTTTTGTAATTTGATGTAGAAGTCTTTAGTAAACTGCATGGTGTATATTAATCTTTTGTCATATTGCAGCCAGAATGGGTTTGCATTTGTAGAGTATTGGGTGAACTTCTTATTTGGGGTATAACCTTTACACTGAGGCTAGATTACGAGAGCAGAGGCTCAGAGGTTAGCACTGCTGCCTTGCAGCACTGGATTCAATTCCACCCTGGACTTCATCTGCATGGAGTTTGTACAAAGTATGTTCTCCCCACACTTGTGTGGGTTTCCTCTGGACAATCTAATTTTCTCCCACAATCCAAAAACATACATCTGTGTCTGTTTATGTTTGTGTGACTGAATAGGGAAACTAGATTGTAAGATCCACAGGGCATGGACTGAAGGGAATAATGAACCTCTGCAAAGTACTGCGTAATATAGTAGCACTATATAAAAAATGAACAAAAAAATCCTAAATGGAAAGGGGATGTGTTAGTGGAGAGGCTATTAGGCTAAGTATTTGAATTAAGCTGGAGGGGGGAGGGAAAGTTACTAAAAGCTAGGGAAGTTGGGATAGACATGGGATGCCTATTACTTGTAAATGAAACAGGAGAAGAAAGGGGAGTGTTATGAAAGTGGTCAAGGAGATCCATGCATTAAAGACATTCAAAGAAAAAAGTCAGAATATTCAATAAAAAAATATTTAAACAAACATAGACTACAAAAAGTGCATGTTTACTAATGCCAGAAGTTTATCATGCAAAATGGAAGAGTTTGAGGCTTTGGTGGTTGTAGAACTATTTGATTTAATTGGTATAGCTATATAGGCATTGTAGGAAAATTTATGGGGAAGGTTATTGAAGCACCCACTATAAAATAAGAATATGTGTATTTATTACACTGAATACACGGAAAATGCAGCTCTTTGTATACAAATGATGCACTAATGCAATGCATGAGACAGAATGGATTTAATCAAAAAGAGATTAGACAAATTATTTTAAATAAGGCATCAGGAACAGATGAATTACACCTATAAGTCCTTAAAGATTTAATTGCATTATTTCTGAACTGTTGTATCACTGGCAATGTAATGTGATGTAAAACTGCTACTGCATTTTCTCTGTTTATCGAACCTCACAAGAAGAGGAAGTGAAGACTCTACTGCTGCACCTCAAGTCAAGACAAGTTGACATCTGCAAATTACAGAGTAGGGGCAGTACTAGAGCATGAAACACTGACTGGTGGTTAATCTTCCCTCCCCCCCCTGAGAATTACGTCCAAACATTTAGTTATAATTTATTCCTTTGTTCTAAAAGGATATAGCCTTCATTCTATTGCTTCATCCAACTCTTCACTTGTCTATCAAACCATCTGACTTTACTCATATGATTGTGCAGAACCTAATGTATACTGTTAAACCAGATATAAGTTGTTCCTTTTCAAAACTCAACAGGGCAAAATGGAAACTCAAAGTACCAGAAAAAAATGGCCTCAATAGTCCTCCTACCATTAAATGGAAACACTGAACAGTCTTAAAATAGTTTAATTTTTTGGCTTTGAATAACAAGTAGATCACTTCCATTAGTTTATCTAGGAGCTCCTCAGAGACTATAATTATGCAAGCAGCAAAGGGTATTTTTACATTTCCAGTAGGAACCTTACCTTAGTCTTGAAAAAAGTTTACAACTACTTTTTAAGTTTTAGACCTTTAAGGTCTGCAGTGAGATACTTATATTCAAACAACTGCTTGATCAAATTCATGTATTTCTCTACAGCTACTGGTATAGCCTTCTACTTTAAAGTCTACTTCCAGCAGCTTTTGAAAGAACAACACAATCTCATTCAGTACTTTTCTAAACCTATGATATTAGTTTGATAAGCAGCTAGGCCCTCCTTATTTAGGAGGTAGTATCATGTTAATAGTTAATTATAAGTAATAGTTTCTGATATTTTTGCTGTTTCTACTTTGAGGATCTTTGAATCTCCCCTTGTTCTGTCAATCCATTAGAAACTTTCTTCTCTGGCAGTTTTATCATTCAGTGCAGCACCTGCAGATTTTTTAAAGTATTTACACAAGAGACTTGCATAACTCTTAACATCCTCTACTGCAAATTTTCCTTGGTTTATTGCTGATTTCCCAGTCTTACCCATCTATTCATTTGAGGAAGCCACTCTGATAGATTCCCTTATCATGTTTTGTGACATAATTGCTATTGGCCGTTCATAAGGAAAGAATGATCAGTACTAGGGGCCAAAGTGAGGTTAGTGGGATTAGGCATTGCTACCAGCATAATAGGTCCACATTGTGTATCTTGAACACAGCTGCCTGCAGTGCTTTAAATCAGGCCTTCCCTCAGATAGACTCAGCTCAGCATCTCATTCTTGATTACATCTCAACCCTCAACTCTTCAATCTACATGTAAATATTTATGAAAATCCAGTATACTTCATGTTGTGAAGGAAGTTTTAGGGGGATTTTCTTGGAAGCATGTTTGGAAAATTTTATATTGATAGAAAAATTGTTTTTTTAAATACTTTCTTTTTATATGTACCATTTTATTTAATTTCATTGGTAGTTTTGAAAGGAGAACTATAGTGCCTTTATAACTTCCCACATACACATAAAACTCCTTTATACTAAGCCAATTGCTAACTCAAATAGTTAAAAAAAAAGTTTAGTGAAGATATAATATTTCTCACTAAAGTATAGTAATGCATATGTAAAGATGTAATCTGACTATAGTTTTCCTTTAACAGTGAATAGCATTTGTTTTGTGCTTCACAAATATAAATGAAGGGAAGATATCAGGTGCTTGGTTTAGCTATTCTGTTTCTCTGTGCTTATTGAGCCTGTGATTTGGCTATATGTCTAAACAACATGCTGATACTTCAAGTAATGGATTGTAGTGGATGTAGCAGAACATTTTAATAGGATATTAGGCCTTTGGATGGAATTTTGATTGTACTGCCCTTAACACTATTAAAGTAGCCTTTATCTTACAGTCACCTTTGTAATGACCTATTTTCTAACAATATAAGGGATAGTCCTTTTTAATCAAGAAGTCATGACAGCTAAAGGGCAGAAAAAGAGGAACAGAACAAATACATTACTATGCTTCTCGTATTTACACTATATTAAATGTCCTCTGTCCAAACGGACTTAATCTCCTATAATTTGTAACAGTATCTGCCATTTGTATTTTCTTTCTACAAACCATTAATTTTCAGACTTTGTTTATAGCCAGTAATTCTTCTTATACTTATAAATTGTCCATTGAATATCATTTTTTCTAATCCCCAGTAATGAATGGAGACACAAAGACAAACACCAATGGGGGCTTATTCATGAAAGTCTGAACGGTCATGTAAAAGTACAAATTCCCATTCATTAACCTCTACCCATTTGTGTATTCGTGAAACTCTGTGATGTGATGAATTTTCAACCAATTCGGTCACTTACAACAGTACGGCTTGCGAATTCGGCAAGGTGTACTGCTCTGAAATTGCCAATTTTTCTTTGCCAGATGAAAGTGGTAAATAAGGGCGCTGATAAGTGACAACATGAACTAGAGATATATGAAAGGGGTGTATTATTTACTTATTACAATTAATGGGACACTGTGAGGCTGATGTCACTGCACTTCACGGGTGGAATTCCCATCACTACTGCCTGTCAGCCTGCCTTTTCTTTCCCGAGTGGGGTTGGGTTTGGCTAAATGATGATTAAAATTATAGCCCTTCCAATCAAATCCCTGCTAGATCATGATTTAAGGGATCTGATTGGAGGAGCTATAATGTCAATCATTATTTAGTCCCCCCCAACCAACACTCGTGAAAGAAAAGTTAGTTTGACAGGGAAGATGACAGAGAGAAATGCTGTATAAAGGTACAATTTTTAAATACATATATATTTACAAAAATGTCTATTTCATTAGTAGAACCTAAATTAGTATTAGTTTTGAGGAGACAGGTACACTTTAAACGAAATGCAGTCTTTTTGGTACATCCAAATTAATTCAAATAATGTACAATAGGTATTAAGTTTTAATGTCCTCTAAATTAAAAAAATTAGAAACAAATCAACCTATGGCTAGAATGTTTGTATAATTGCAAACTAGTTATGACAAAATCTTTAAAATAGCAAATGTTTCTGATGATCCTAGCAGTTGGTATGAAGCCTACTAGCTTTGTAGTATTTAAATACTACTTACTAGTAGCACAAGAAACATGCAAATATTATTAAAGGAGAACTCTATCTCATTAGTTCCAGGGGTGATTATTAAGTGGGGGGGAGAGGAGGAGGGAAATATTCTCCAAACATTCTTTTATTATATCGAAGATTGTAGCTAAAGCATAAATCCCCATTTAGCAGTAGATCCCATCCCTTTAATTGTTGATGCCGGCAAACTGAATATTAGAAATAACTTGGACCATGTTAGACTTGTATTGAGCAATGTATTTGTGCACTTAGCTGTGTGCAATGGTAGTGTCATCTTGTAATATTTTTTATTTCTATAGCTCTTTCAATATTATATAACTCAAATAGCTTCTAAAGAGGGACTTCAATTCTCCAATATCTTTAGGATAAAGTTTGTAACAAATGAGATTTTTGGTTGAAGCTTTTGACAGATATAACTAACATAGGGTTGTTTCAGCTGTTCTTGACCATATTTCAGTCCACACAAAATAAGGTCAAGTTGTTTATTTTGTGCTGAAATATAGAGAGCTTAATAAATACGTCTAAACTCCTCTTTCTATTCTGCCTGAGATAATGGCTACATCTAGCTCAATCTGAGAATACAGCTTTATAAATGCTAATGAGATCCGGACACCGTGATGTATCTTGTATTATTTGATCATTATGATTTAATAACTTATTGGTAGGCTACTATTACCAAATGGAGAGAAAAAGTAATATGACACATTCAGTGGTTTAGCTGACTGATAGCACAACACTTTGAAACATTAGCATTTTTTCAGGAAATTGTATCTGCAATGTATGAAGGATGCCAGGCCACATTGCCAGCAATGTTATTTTTGGAGTGGTTTAGTGGGGTTTCGTAACATTAGTTTATGCTGTGTTAAAAGGGATCTAGGCAACAACTTAATCCATTATATGACTCAGTTTCTTAGTAACATTCTATAAATTGCAAATAACTAATGATCGGGTTGAAGATTTGTAATTAGGCGACATCATTTCATTGGTCATTGTTTTGTCAATATCTTTTTTTTTGCCATTAGCTAATGTAGTGATGATTTGAAAGCAGTGTCACGCAGTTTAGGAAAAAGTATGGATTTGCTGATTTGCAAATGCCAAAATCAACTTATATAATTTATTTCTTACTGGGCACCAGTATAGAGGACAATGGATACAAACAGCAACAGATTTGTGATACACCATACATTTTGTGCATTGCATTGTTTCATTTTCTCGTAGATAAGATGAAAAATATTATACTAACAGTAAAATAAATTGCTTTTTTTTTTTACATTCATTTCTACTTTTTATATTCAATTTATCAAATTGTGCTTGTCATTTTGTGAATTAAGTATAGTTTTAAGGAGAGTAAATAAGTTCAATGATATAGCAAATCCTATGTCAGTCGATTTAACTGATTTATTTATCCGAAGATATTTTACATGAATGTATTTACCGTAATATAACACTTTGTCAGTTTTATGGAGGTTTTTACGATTATTGGTTTGGCTGCGTGATAAACTGAACTACCAAAAGCTGAAGTATTAGAAATGGTTTATATTCATTTGGATCTGTTATTGTTTACTATATATATATATACATATACATAAATTTGTTTATACATGTTTAATAAACTTTTGTTTTATTTGGCTACATTTCGGCCTCTGTTCAGTCCCTGAGGAACAGCTGCAGTTTGCAGTACTGCAATCCATATAAAGCAGGGGTGTCAAACTCTGGCTCACGGGCCAAATCTCAGCTGACATTAATTAGCAATACATGCTACCAGTCACATTGGGCCACCCCTCCTAAAAAATGGCCAAATGAAAGGTGGAAAACAGATGCTTCCAGAAAAATGAGATGCAGAATATCTTTTCTCAAATGTAAAGGACAGACCTGCTTGAAAAGGTTCATCGTTATATCTGATGAGAAGGAAAAACTTCCTCGATTGTAGACCGTTTTTCAGTAAATATCAAGGTTGGCCTATGACTTTGTCCCTGTTTTTAATTTTGGCTTACTGAGTTAATTTGGGCTCAATACCTAGATGATCCATTATTTTCAAAGCATAGAAACTAACAGTATCTCCTCATCTCACTTTGGGGGGAGAATTCACAGAAGTCCGAATTGTTGCGAATTTTCCAGCTAAAGACAGTTGCAATAGACTGCTACTGTCACAGTTGCATTATTATAATGAGAATATTGCCGCAGTTGTGACTTTACTATAGAAAAATTGTCGCAGTCGTAACTTTAAAAATTGTCACCATTGCAACTTTACAATGGGGAAATTGTCATGGTGGTGGATTTGCTATGGGAATATGCTGTTTGAGAATTCGACAGTCTAATTCGCACCTTTTTGAATAATCCCCTAAGTGTAAACTGCCCAACGCTCTAAGGCCAGGTTTACACTGGTGTATTTAAGCGCTGCACTTGAAAAACAAAAATGCGCACTGCGATCCCTATGGCACTTACCTTTCCTTGGCCACACCAGTGTTGAACGCAAGCACACGCATGCCGGAACACTTCTTGACACATATTTCCTGAGCATTTGAAGGCAATGCAAAGAATGTGCTTACAAAGGAGGAGCTGCAAACGCTGAGGAGTGTTCACACTGTGTCAGGTAAGTACAATAGAAAACTGCATCCTGAATATACGCTAACCTGAATATACACTAACCTGAATATACGCTAACCTGAATATACGCTAACCTGAATATACGCTAACCTGAATATACGCTAACCTGAATTTGCTGGCGTATTTTCAGGATGCACTTTTCTAAAAGCACAACAAGTGTGAACCTGGCCTAACAGCATAACACACACAATATTACTACTTTTTTATTTACTAAACAGCTTATTCTCTTGGCAAAGAATTGAACAAAACTGGGCAATTTGTAACTCATAGTCAGGCGCAGTCAGCCAAACAGTAGCAGGGTGTGTACTGATGCAAATTCACTCAAGTGGAATGAAGTGATGTCATTTTCCCATGATTCCCATGTACCTGTTTAAAGAAGAAAATGTCAATCTAACTGTAGCTTTCTTAGATTATTGTGAAAATACTCTTAAAAATGCAGGACTAATTGTAAGAAAGGACATTGTCACTATTTTGTCACATTTTTGGACACCACTATTGACGCTATATTAAAAGTATCCAAACAAGTAAGCGAGGTGTTTGTAGCCCACTGGACCATCCAAGGGGTCATCCTTTTATTAGGGATGTTCATTCACCCCGAAACATTGTTCATGGATATTTTGTGAGATGCACATTAAAATTCACCTACATGGATATCTGGACGTGCTCTGCTTCTTTTTACTACTGTATTTAAAGTGCTTACTTTACCACAAGTGTTATTAATATCTCTTCCCAAAGACTTTACAAAGGGGAAATTGTTGCGGATTTGCTATGGGAATCCACTGATTGAGAATTCGACAGTCAAATTCACACCTTTAGTGAATAACCCCCTTGAAACTTCAAATAGGTGAAAGTCCACAACCGATGTCAGCTGTTGAATAAGACACAAATTCATCACATCTCAGATTCAGATCTATACACAAAGTTAGGAAAATGGTGAAAAATCATGAATGGGGACGTTTATGAGACTGTTCATGCTTTGATAAATTACTCCCTAAACAATTAAATAATCCGAGAATACAAATAACACATGGCAGGCTTTGCCAAATATAGAATAAAGAGAGGTAAAAAAAATGAAAAAGAAAAGAAATATTCAAGTCTGGGAAAAGTTGTCGACTGCTATAGTTCACAGAAAAATATAATGGCCCTGTAAAAACTACATTAGAAAAAGTGTGATTGTCTTTTCAGGCATGTTAAAATACTTTTTCAGTGCAATTTTCCTAAAAGTACAGTCAAATGCAAATATGTGATTTCATCTGTATTATCCTCATTTTCAGTTGAAATGCTGGCCAATTCAAAAACTCAGTGCTCATGAAATCTTCCAAATGGGTGCATAAAGTATAAGCAGTAAAACGAAAAAAATGGGAAAATAGATGCAAATACAAGTTCTCTGGATTCTGCATAAATGCAGTAAAGTAAACGTCTACCAATGTCCTCTGAATGTTCTATGTTTAGTATTGGTGCAAGTGGAGCATTAATAACTTATAGATAAACAAATTTAGCAGAATACACTTACTGTAACTGCTACTACTACAGCTACTATTCAAAAATTTGTAGTTTTTCATTAATATTTTGTTTTTTGTTTTTCATCACTGCATCATATGTATAAACCTAGTAGACACATAAATGACATGCATCCTATCTAATGTCAGATTGTATTTTTATGTGGAGTAACAATGACTTCTGCTATACCATTCCTGAGGGGCAAAATTTATTAAATACGGAAAGACCGCTCTTAGGGGGAATTCCTGATACAGTCCGAAGTGAGGCGAACACTCCGCACCTCACTTCGGACTGACTGAGATGCGCTCGCTGATGTCCTGCACGCGGACATCAGCGAGCGCATTAAAGGGATTCCAGTCTTGGCGAAGCAACTCTTTTCACGACTGAAATCTTGCATTGTTCTCGCTAGATCGAGTTTTTCTATCTTGATTTTTCAAAATTTTCAATGGAAAGGTAGCCATGCTACTAATGTAAAGTACAGCTACCTTTCCATCGGAACCATTTTTTTAAAAAATGGAGAATGAAAAGCTCGATCGTGAAAACTTGAAAAAAATCCCGCAAAAACAATGTGAGATTTCACATGCTAAACCTGGAAAGACCCCTTCAGGGGGCTATTCACTAAGGTGCAAATTCAACTGTCAAATTTGCAAACAACGGATTCCCATAGCAAATCCACTACAATTTCCCCATTGTAAAGTCACAACAATTTTTTAAAGTTATGATTGTGACAATTTTCCCATAATAAAGTCACGACTGCAACAATATTCTCATTATAAAGACGCGACTGCGACAGTAGCAGCCTGTTGCGACTGTCTTTATCTGGCAAATTCGCACCTATTTGCAACAATTCAGACTTTAGTGAATAACCCCCTCTGAGAGCAGTCTTTCCAGGTTTAATAGATTTCCTCCCTGGTGTCTTAATATTGCCTAGGTTTCCTACATAGTTTAAAGTGCTATGTAGTCAGATTAGACCACTGCTTTTAAGATGTTCCTTTAGTCTGTCATATTTCTTTCAGCTGTATAAAGCTAGTGGAGCTGCTGCACCATTATCTGCACACTAAAACAAAGTCTGACATTGATCGAGTTACTGAAGGTGTGTTAAAAATGAGATGAGCGTCTCTGAGTTTTGTTTCTATGCTATAATATTAAGAACAGCTATGACTGGGCTTTTAATACCAGAAAAATTAGAGGAAATAGATGAGGCAGCAAATCTGTCAGAAACAGAGGAAAAGTATAGAATTAGTACTATGACCTCCTATTCAAATGAGAACAAATAGCTGAGACTGCTGGGTCTAGAACTAGCACATGGAGGCACTATTAGCAATACCTTAAACCAGTGGTGGCAAACCTTTTGGTCACTGAGTGCCGAAAAGGTCACATCACTCACCAGCACAGTTCCCTGAAGTGCCAGCGCTGATGAGTGACATCGTCGCACCTGCGTTGGGGGAGGAGCGTTCCCCAGCGAGCGAGCGCTTATTCAGTGTAGGCCGAGGATCTAGCCTGAAAACTTTCAGGTCAGGTACGAGGCCTGCACTCAAGGCAGCGGTGGCGATGGCGTGCCTGCCCACAGAGAGGTCTCTGTGTGCCCTGTCTGACATGTGTGCCATAGGTTCACAATCCCTGCCCTAAACAGTGGATCCCAATAGCATGCAGACCTTACTGGATTGGAGTTCTTAGAAAGTGGCAGTTGGGGCACATGTATAAGGAGCCAGCAAGGAATTTGTGGAGAATTCCCCTCTACACTTGACAAAGGAATGGGAGTCACTGCAGAGACCAGCACTAAGAGAAGTGCCAACAACACCGCTCCGGTAACAAACCAATAATAATCAGCCTAAAACCTACAATAGAAGCCTAGAGATAGAAGGAGATGTTTCCCATGCTAAGTGCAGTACTCAAACATTGGCAAAGCATACCCCTACATACATACCCCCAATGTTGTACAGTGCTTCCAAGACTTGCTGCCAATTGCAAAGCAAACCCTCAGAGTAAAATACCACATGTAGATTACGTTAGGTCAAGGTATGTGGGTTAGTATATATGCTTTATACACTTAAAAATGAATGAATTAGCATTTATTGAGGGCAGTGCAGTGGCTCACTGGTTACATGTACTGTCTTGCAGTGCTGGGTCTAGGTTTGATTTTGGACAGCATCTGCATGGAGTTTTTATGTTCTATCCATACGTGTGTGGGTTGTCTCCGGACACTCTGGTTTCTTCCCACGCTTCAAATAATAAAAGGTTAAATGTATTCTGACTAAATTGACCCTAGTCTAAGCCTATGTGATTGTATAAAGAAGCTAGGGGCAGGGACAGAAGTGAATGATTAATCTCTGTAAAGCAGTGCAGAAGATGTTGGTACTATATAAATATGGCAGGAAGTAACTATATGCTACTACACCACTATCCAACTTTCTACCACCCAGTATGAGGCAGGTAAGGGAATAATGGGGCTCCACTATAGGTTTTGCACACAGGCCCTGTAACATACAAAATAAGTTAAGTAATATTAATTAATTTGAATATATTCAACTAAATAGTAAAATAATAGCAAGAACACATAAAAAAGTATATTTGATAGATCAGAAAGCGATCCAGATATAAAAACTGAGTATTGTAATTCCATGAGAAAATACTCCATTTTGTATTTTTATTAGAAAAAACTGTAGGCCTTTAATTTAGTTAAAATTTATTAACTTCCTACCTGGTATTATCTTCCTGACTTAAAATGAACTGATTTCATTTTCTATCTTCTGATAAATTGTATTTGATATTTTACTGATTTTTGTCACTAGAAATATGCAGATTTCCATAAATATTTAAAAAGCGTCATGGCTTAGGGGGGAATTCACGAAGCTCCGAAGTGAGGCGCGTAGTGTTCGCCTCACTTCGGAGCTTCCTGAATAACCATCTTAGTCTTTCTGCCTTTGCATATGTCTCTTATCTCAAGCAATGTGATATAAAGGCTCACTAGGCTGCAATGATGAAGGTAAATGGTTTTAGATAGAGGCTCTGGGACCTAAGGGACCTTATCATTGTTAAAATATGTTGTGGCCTGGACCTCAGTCATAAAGGCAGAGGCAGCAGCTGTTGCCTTGGTGGAGAAGTTGTCAGACATAATATTCCCCCAAGCAAGAACAAAGAGTACTAACACATTTTTAAATCATTATTAATTTAATTTTTTTTTTAACTTGGGTCAGCAAACTTACATGCAATACACAAAAGTTTTAAAAAGTTAAATTATGACAAGGGATACTCATTAAACACTATGCATAATATTTATTAATGTGATAGTGGTAATTTACAGCCATGGGAATTTTCACTGCAGTACAATACTGTTATCAGTGTATTACCTACTCATATTGGATGCCTGCATTTTTCACTGGCAGTTTTTTTAATTAAAGCTGATGCTAGCAATACATTTGCAGCTAGTGGCTAACATTAATTATTGCAGGCAGAAATACTTGCAAGTAATGCTGTGATAAAATGAATATACAACTTAGAAAGATAACAGGGATAATAGTGTATTACCATTATAGTCTTTCTATAAATAATATAAATACATTTCTATTTTCCATTTTAAGCAATAATGATTAAAATACAGCAATTTTGCACATTAACCTCTAAAACTAATATTCCCTGGGTCTATTAAACCTGCTTTTAGCTGGGGGTCATTTTCTGGTCTCAGTAACTACTTTAATATTAACTGGTGTGTAGTTTGCATGGCAGGGAAGATTTTATAAACATTTAAACAATATACTGTATATATATATTTTTTTAAATAATCTGAAGAGTGTTTTGTCTAAGTATCTGAATTGAGATTTAATGAATTTGGATTTAGGGGCTTTTAAATGGAGACACTTGTATTTATTAGCTAATCAAGTAGCATCTTGTTCCACTGGATGCAAAAGATAATTCTTCAGGCAACTGCTACGCAATGCATCCGCTTTGTATGTATATATCTAACTGTATGTATATTTTTTATTTGTAAAGTGCCACAAGACTATGCTGGTGCACAAATTCACACAATATAAAGAAAATAGCAGTCTGACCAATTCCAATAGTGTGACTGCTTGTGTTTAATATAAACCAGTATCATAACATATTTTGAGCTAAAAGCCCAATCTCAAAAAAAATGTATTTGTATTTATTCCCTTGCTTGTTCTTCTGCATTCATTTGTATAGCTGTTATAAATTATTCATGCCTTCCCAATTAATAATGCGCTCCATGATTAGCAATGCAATCCTTTGTGGATCTTGTTAATATATCCAGTCCCTGAACAGCTATTTGAGGAAGCATACTTTTGTGCAATATGTGTGGATGTTGCAAGTTTAGGTACCCAGACCCCTGACCTAAATTAGGATTTTGTAACACTGAGATAACTTGGAATGGAGTTCCATGCTATCCACATGCTGAGACTTATAGGGTGGGGATGGAAGCATGGAGCTGCGGAAAAATTAGGCAGCTAGCTGGGAAACATTTAGTAGGTGGTGTAGAAGGAACAGTGTCAGGGAGGCTAGTTAGGGAGAAAACTGGAGTATAGGGCATACCAGACTGGTGTTGGTAATGCAAGATTAAATTATTGGGGAAACAGACTGAGTAAACTACCACAAAGACCAATATTGTCTCCCTGTAATGTTTGACATATTGCGGATTGGGCTAATAGATTACTGAGAAGGGCAGGTAAGGACCCTGTGGTCATGATGCACATTGTATAAAGGAAGGGTCCAAAAAGTAGTATTTAAAAAATCTACCTGTACCACGTTCCAAACCCCAGAGGCTTGTGGGAGATGAGGGAGAAGTGGCTTAAAATCTGGTGTAGGAAAAAAATAGTTCTTGAATCCTGGAGAACTGGACCAACTTCTGTGTTGGAAATAGTCTCTTTAGTAGGGATATGCTGCAGCTAAATGGGGAGGGTGCAGCTGTGACTTTATAGAAATGGCTAAAAAGATAGATGAGATTTGGGAAGAAAACTACATATTAAAAATAGTGTAGGCAAAGAACTAGGATTTATTATTCATGGTGAAAGAGGGAGGGGTGCAATGATTGATTTTGTGTTTAACTTAAAAATAAGCTAAAACCTCTATATTATCTGCTGACTAATGCTAGAAGCCCATCAAATAAAACTGATTAACTGCAATTATACATGTCTAAAGAAAAGTATGGCATGGTGGGCATAACTAAGACTGGGTGGGTCATGTACAGGGTTACAGTTTGTACAGAAATGGTTGTAAAATGGCCTAACTATGCTATTAAGGATACTGTCATTGAACAATTAGTCAGTTTTTTAATCATTTCAGTTATTTATTTATACCAGCTTTTATATTGCAGTCTTCTAACAGATATTATTAAATAAAGCTTTGGGTGCTGGTAATAAAGCTTCAGATTACAAAAATCAACTTTAATCAGTAAAAAAGATGTGATGTAAGTCTTTAAGTGTACTCCCATTGGAAAAGAACACTTACAGTTTGTTGAGTGTATCAGTGGAATACTCTATAATCACCATTACTTTGTTATCTAACAGATTCTGGGGGTTATTCACTAAGGTGCGAATTCAACTGTCGAATTCACAAACAGCAGATTCCCATAGCAAATCCGCTACAATTTCCCCATTGTAAAGTTGCGACAGTTTTTTATTGTTAAGATTGTGACAATTTTCTCATAATAAAGTCATAACTGCGACAATATTCTTATTATAAAGATGCGACTGTGACAGTAGCAGCCTATTGTGACTGTCTTTATCTGGTGAATTCGCGCCTACAGTCATGGTCAAAAGTTTTGAGAATGATACAACTGTTAATTTTTACAAAGTCTACTGCTTCAGTTTTTATAATGGCAATTTGCATATA
>WMED01008650.1:0-16784 GCA_019650415.1 Pipa parva | reverse complement strand
ATTTACGATTTACACAACGTGCCAACTTTTCTGATTTTGGGGTTTGTATATATATATGTAGACCAGTGTCTCAGCATATTGTTATAGCTCTTGAGCTCTTGTTACCCTTCTATCTGTGTATGTAAGTCTTTCTCTCACTTAGATTGTAAGCTCTATGGGGCAGGGACCTCCATTCTCTTGTGTCAATCAACCTAGCGCTTAAAGTGATTTTATGCTTGTAAGTTACTCACTTGTAATGTGTAATGCACTTTTCTTATATCTATATTACACTTGTATTGCTGAATTGTACAGCACTGCATACATTTGTGGCTCATTTTAAATAAAATTATACATACATACATTATATTGTCATTCATGTCCAGTTTTTTTGTTTGATGTTCTTTTCTATCCATTACTTTCTCCTTCCAAGTAATGGAACAATTCAATGGTACAAATGTAAATAGCTAAAGGCCATCTTTTTTGACACCATAAAATAGATTAAAATCATGTCTCAAAAAGATTAAATAAATCTTGGCTACAGCTGCTCTCTAAAAGTTTTCTAAAGATGCTACAAACAAAAACCTTAACATATACCCATTTTTTTTTTTTATATAAAGAAAAATATTCCCCTGTCAAGTTGAAAAAATACCTTGTGCCATTGACAACTCCACTAACTTTAATAGAATAATCTTTTTGGGCTTGTGAAACATCTAAGGTTTGTGATTCTAGGATACTGATATTGAAATTCTGTCTAAAGAGAAAATAAAATCATACTCACAAACATGTGTATGGAAAGCCATGACAACACCATTTCTTCTGAAGAAGCTGGAAGCTGGTAAAATGCGTAGATTGCACTGCTTTCTTTTTTTTTGTTTTTTTATATTTATTAATTTTTTTATATAGCGCTACTATTTTATGCAGCACTTTACATAGATTCATCATTCATTTCAGTCCCTGCCTTGTGGAGCTTACAATCTAATTTCCCTATTCAGTCACACACACATAGACAGACACAGATGTATGTTTTTGAATTGTGGGAGGAAACCGGAGTGCCCAGAGGAAATTCATTCAGGTATGGGAAGAACATAAAAACTCTGGGCAGATGAAGTCCAGGGTGAAATTAAACCCAGAACTCAGTGCTACAAGGCAGCAATGATTTTTGATTTGTTATTCTTTACATGTGCTTACCATACACAACATGTTTGTGAGTGTGGTTTTATTTTCTCTTTAATCCATCAATACATTTTTCTACACATTGTATGTTTTTATGTTTATTTTCTACACATATCTGAGTGGCATTATAAGTTTCTGGATCACACACATATATAAAGTTGTTTGATTGCCTGTTCATTTAATTTAGAGTGACATTTAATTGGTACCAACCCTTTAACTTATGTTTTATACATATATTCTTTCATTTATGAATGATAAGATTAATATAAATATTTTATGCTTAACAAGTACTAGATGGTCATATACCCACAATTATAAATATACATATGGAGCAACCTTTAATAAATGCATGCAGTGTTGTTATTTACACCACATGCTACTAATGGTTCTTCTCAATTTCACTACAGTATAAATCTGCACATTCAATAAAGTTCTGTAATTGTACATAATTAATTCATTAAATTAGGTGTATTCCTGAGGGCCCTATTTTACATGGTGTTGTTAGCCCAAAATAATAATATACAACAAGGCCCTATTTAGCAAAGTAATGGTTGCTTCACTTACTTTGTGTTATAACTTTGAACCATATTTTGTGTTGGCTTGATCAGCAGTAATGAATATGATATTTAGCTACTGATCAAAGTGTTTTTCTTAGAGGACTATGAATCAAAACACTGGCCCTGTGAGGAGCAATCTTTAGCAGGCAACTTGTGATTTTTGCGTTATATAACTGAACCAACCCCAATGCTGAAGCAGTGGAAATCTGTCATAGCTTCAGATTATTATTGATTCTTTGTCCTTCTCCCTAGAGCCTTCTGAAAGAAGCTGAGCTAATAGCATTTATTGATGGTTTACGATAGTTACAGCACATTGAGGTAGTTTAAAAGCAATCCCAGTTATAAAGACTTTCTATGTTTTATGTATTTTTCATTCCTTGTGGTATATAACAATTCTACACGTCCATTGCAGCTGAATGGTAAACAGCTTGGAAGGAAAATATTAAATGACAAGACATATGCACGTATCTTCAAATGAGAGGGTGCTACAATCCGTATCCTATGTATGGAGTTTTTGCTTTCACATGAAGAAGTGGCAACTTACAAGTAAAGCACATTTTGCCAAAGGGAAATAAGTATTCAAAAGGTCAGGTTTTATTGTGCTCAATACCCTCATTGTTGATGATGTTACTTTATATTATTTCAACATTTTTCATTAAAAATTTCATGGGAGAAAATAAAAATAAAATGAAATTCTGGAATTTAGTCTGTGGGAACTTTAAACCTTCTTGTTTAAAGCGCCTTTGGAAGCCTCCCATCCAACCTTACTGCGATTAAAGAGAAAACATAAGACAAACCGACAACTTACAGGAAAACTAAATGAAATGTAAAAAAATGGAATTTCTAAATAAAAGTATTAAAAACAGTAACGTCACATTAGAAAAGTATATTAAAAGTAAGTAAAGTTAAAGTTTATGTTCACAAATGGCAAAAGTGTGTCAGACAAAAAAAATGGGTGATCTTGAGGATTTGGGTGTTGAGGAACAGTATTATAAAGTTGGTGTAGCTGAAGCATGACTTGGTTCCTCACTTGACTGGGCCATTACTAGAAATGCAATACACTCTTTTGAAGGGATAGGACAGGGAGAAAAGGTGGGGGCATTTTTTTTATGTTACAAGTAAGATAAAAATAATTGTGAACAAGAACACAGTGGATGGTGTATGTGGTGAAAAAACCTTATTGGTAGATAAGAACTAAAATTAAATTAAATCTGTTATAGGCATTTGTTATAGGCAACTATAGAATACCTACTGTGTCTACATAAAAAGCAAACAATTGTCGATGTCCAATGTTTTGCATTCATACAACCACTAGTGTGTCAGGGTTTTTAAGTATGGGTTTAATAAAAAAAAAATATTAGACACATTTAAAGGAGCTTATTCATCAAAAAGAGAATTCAACTGTTGAGGTGACTTCTCATCTATTCCAGTTGACAATCGTGTTAGTAGCTGTGCTATTATAATGCTATATTTTTACACATGCTCTGGAAGAAGTCAATGGCCACTACATCAACTTTCTTAGCAGGGTGGCGAGTTGAAATGTTACAAAGGCTTCCATGTACCTGTGAATTACTGCAGACGGACAAAGCAGAAATATAGGTGGCTTGGAAGGGAACGATTGTAGGTTTATTGTGTTGCTGGCATATAGGCTAAATAAACAATTGTAATTTAATTAAGAGAATGTAGTTCTTCTTTAACATTGAAAATGTAGTTGCATTTAAAGGCATACACATGGAACTTTTTCAGAAGACATTAAGGGGGGAATTCACCATAGTGCGAAGTGAGGTCTGGATCCTTCACCTCACTTCACACAGACTGTTATGCGCTCACTGATGTCCTGCACGCAGACATCAGCGAACACTTTAAAGGGATTCCAGTCTTGGCGAAGCAACTCGAATACTCTTGCCAAGACTGTTATCCCTTTAAAGCGTTCGCTGATGTCTACGTGCAAGACATCAGCGAGCGCATATCAGTCTGTGCGAAGTGAGGTGAAGGATCCAGACCTCACTTCGCACAATGGTGAATTCCCCCCTAAGTGAGGTCCCATGTGCATTTGATGATCAATTCTTCAGAGGAAATCATTAAACTGTAAACTCAAAAGCATATATACAGTAAATATATTATGTATAAAGCAAGAGATTTTTGGAGCTAAATGGCCAACATCCAGATGGTAGAAATAAGATTTAGTTTATTCCTAAAAGTCAATAGAGTATAGATTTATATGTAGGAGTCTGCAGTTGCCTCTCCTTACAGATAATCACTCTCTAGAATAATATTTTATATGTTTATAGGGTCAGCAATTGCCACTGAGAGCTAATTATAATATTCAATAGTTTATTTAGGTAAAATGAATAATTTCTTCCATAAAATCTTTCTTTCATGGAGTCCCATGTATAATATACCAGTGGAACAAATTCTGTTGTATATTATTGCAAAAACGTCACAACAAACCTTAAGAAAACCTCAGTTTCCCAGACCTCATTACTACTGTGCTCTAAGCAAGCTTTAAGTTGCTTGTTTTTTTGTGGTATTTCTTAAAGGAATCTAATTTTAGGGTGAAATTTACTAAAGTGGAAAATGATTTTTTTACTTTTAAGGCTGTTGTTCACCCAAAAATTGGTCGAAAAGGTTTAAAAGTATGTTTTTGACCTTTTTGCCCCATTTTTGGGCAAAAACAAGTAAAAAATAAAAATCATATTCGCACATTAGTAAATTTTGCCATTAAGAGTGTAAAAGTATCAGTTTGCTATCTTGGAGGAATAACATTCAGAGAGAATTGTTTCTTCTGGTGAGTCCTGAAATGCGCTGCAGTTTGTAAATGTATTATAACATTACATAAAGCAGAACTGTAAAATCTGCAAATTAACAGAAATTAAACAGATAAAAAAGCCAAACCCGCAAAAAAAAAAAATTAAAATCCAAACCCACAATAAAACTGTGAGGGTCTCACAATTGAGGGTCTGGTCTTTTTCTTATTCTTATTAACTTATTGTTAGGGAGTAAATGTATAAGTTTTGAGTTTAATATTAACCCCTTAGCCACTAATCACCTCCTATATCCACTGACATCAAACATGTAATTTAAAAAATATGAGGTCATTGTCTGTTAAGAGAATACACCAATATCTTTTATTATAATAGGGTCTCAGAAACTAATGGTGAATCCAAAAACCTCCAACCTCTTATTTGCTTATGGGATAAGGGTATGCATGGGGAATTTTGCTCCAAATCTGTGAAAAATAAATTTTTTTTATAAATTCTGTCCTGCAATCTTATTTCCCGGTCTATGATATAGTATACAATAGGCTGTTGTTGCCTTCAAATCCCTCAAAGCAGTCTAGTGAAAGGACGGTGTGGACCATGCATCATCCTCTGAAGCCTTCCCTTCACCCTTCAAACTACAGGTATCTGTCTTGGTCCACTGGGGGTGTTAGAATTGAGACAATTTGAATTTTTATTATGGAGACCCCACCCCAATAAAACTCATTAGGTTAGTTACCTATAAAGTAGATGATTTAAAATATTGCATGCACCCCTTCACCTCTTCCAAGCAGGTGGAGTTATGGGAACAGGATTAGGGCATTGCAGAGTAATTTTCTCTTCTTTATAGATAATGGGTTTGGGGTTTTTGGAAATCATTTACACTTTAACATATTCCCCAAGCCTCCTTTCCCCTATGGACACCTTCCTATAGCACACAACCCAACCCACCTGCATAGGGTAGGGGTATAGGCTCCTGTGGTCTTCTGCATTTAATTTGATAAATATCCCTAGCACTTTCCAATAGGAGTATGGGGAGGAGGTCCTATGGAACCCCTACCCTGGCATATGACCTCCCCCCCACCACAATGACGTATGACTACCCCAAGGTTGAAACATTGTAACAAGGGTTATTGTAAGTTTATTGGAGTGTGAGTAAATTAGACCATTCTGTGTGCTTATGTTTTTGTGTGTAAATGTGTAGGGAAATTAGACTGCAAACTACACAGGAACAGTGACTAAAGTAAATGGTTAATGTTTGTAAAGCATCTCAGAAGAATGTTGGTGCTATGTAAATACACACACACACATAATAAATAAATACATCTTAAAATGTAAAACTGCACAAATGATAATGGTTCCTATTCAAAGAAAATATAACAAGATAAAATAATACATACATTAGGATAAATAAGGAAATATAAAAAATAGTTCTCAATTAGCCATCCACCTTTACAAAAAGACCACAATGTTAAGGACTTTTTTTAACATTGTGATTTTTGAACTTTTTTTTCTAAAAACCGATCATCAATTCTTCTGTTACTTCTGAAACCTACATCTAAAAGGACATGTTCTGAGCTTCTCTCTGCCTGTGACAACATTCCTCTGTTTAAATCAGATCTGATCTCACCAGGGTTTAATCATTTCTATAGACATAATTACAAGCCCCACTAACTCTTTATTCATGATAGAATCCAACTGGGCTTACATTCATATGTATTGCTTCACAGCACTATATGATCACAGGTTGCACTTCTAATACCCTAGAGATATTTAAGTTCCACACTGCGCAGAGAAATACTTCTGAATTTCACAGTAACTTGATTTTATTGTAGAATTTCCCAGTGTGCTTTTGTTTTGTTAATCATCTGGCACATACAACATGGCACATACAACATGGCACATACAACATGTATACCTTTTGAATGCCTATTGAACAACGATCATTAAAACTATAGTTGAACATTTTGTCCTTTTGGTACTGTATTTATCAGCATATGTATCCAATCATTCACATATATTACAGCAAGCATTTAAAATGCACAAGGCTTTCAGCACTATGCTCTAAAACCTCAAGATAGGAGATATAATCCAAGCAAGTTATGTTATTAAAATGTGAAAGATCAAATGAATCTTTTTTGGATAAGAGCCTCCTAGATAAAAGATTTCTTCCTATGTCTCTTTTGAAAACAGATTATGAAGATAAGTGATTTTCTCACAATAGGGAAATGTGTATTATGTTTGTACAAAGTCTCCCATGTGATTTCTGCAACTGCCTGTCACTCTGTTTCTATGATACTAATGCTGAATGACTGTCATATCAGCCATACAGTGGTCATAAGTGTGTTGCAACTGATATTTATGTGAATTTCTGGTATAGCTTGTACAAAAATAAAGACAGGAACTGAACCTAGATACAAAATCTATTTTTTTCAGTCTATAAGAGGTTAGAACAACCTTACTAGTTACCCAGTAAAAATATGTACATTAATTTGGTTAGTTTCAGATGTACACCTTAAAAGAGGCTACCTCTTTCTTCTAGGATTCAGTCAATCCATCTATTTATCTATTTATAAAATGTAGATGGTAGGATAGTATTGCTTGAGACTTGATAAAGGGAGGACAGACCTCTTGAAAGCTTATCTATCTATACTGACTGTTAGTCTAATAAAAAAGGTATTACCAAATCACCAAGTATTGCAATATACTGTATACACACATATATATATATATATATATATATATATATATATATATATATACAGTATATACTACTTTATTTCAACCAACACAGTTTTTCTGCTTTGTAAGTTGATACAGTAAATTTACAGAATTTTCAGTTCTTTCACTGAAATACACTAATGTCCAATTTTCTGTTCAGTGTCTATTATATATAAATATCCACTAAGGAATCTTGGGTAGTGCAATATCCCTCTCTTTTCATTGTTTTTCTACTCTTGCCTATTAAGCAGAGCCTGCAGCTTGCCTGCTGATTTTAAAACTTAGATGAATAAGAGGAAAGGATTTTTTTTTCTCAATTTAAGTCTTGGGCGAAATGTATTAAAGGCGAAATTGGCGATGCGATCGATCGAAATCAAATTTCGATCGATTGATCGAAATTCCGATCGATCGATCTAAGCAAATTCTGATCAATCGAATGCAAATTCTGATCGATCAAAGCAAAATTTTTCAATCGAAGCGCCGAAATTGCCGTTTTCGACTTTAATAAATTTTGCCCCTCAGGACTGAGTAATTAAAATGCAAGTTCAGCACTTTGCATCACTTCAGGCCGCATCACACCAATAGCCACAAAATTGTAGCTCTTTATTCACTAAGCAGTGGGTTTCCTTATCAAAGTTGCAAACTGCATTGGACATGGTTTCATGTATAGTGAGGTGTAGTTAGTCGAAACAGTAGCAGAATAGTTATGCCAAGTGGTTCAGAGTGATGCATACTCCACCACATAAGTACAGTGATGTAAGCCTTGCAGTGTCTGACTAATTGTTTCACATGAATAATACATCCCTTACTCTGTAACCCTATCCATAGTTTATGCTGTTCCTTGGTCAAAGTCTTTATTTCAATTTTATAAATGAATGGTTTTGTTACGCCACAACTTGCCCTGCCAGCAGCCCCCTACTACACCACTTTGATCTGGTGAAGGTCAGTACACCTTACTAAATTCACTACTTCAGACTCCAATGCTTGCCAAATAATGTGTGTATGCATGCACAATGGAACATGAATAACTCCATAAGACCTCAGCCATCATAAGCATCCAAATCAGACTCATCACTGAGTTTACTAAATACCCAAAAATTGTGAAGTGTCACATGGATGTAAATTCGGAATGGTATGCAACTCTAAAAACTGATAAATAACCACCTTGGTAAACATATTGCAAATGTGTTCATTCTCTTATGGTGCTATAATGTTGAGAGTTAACATTCATGTAGATGCCCTGAACCAGCTTTATGCTTATCCTGGGAAGAATTGTGATGTTTAGTGTTCTTAACCCAAAAAACACAGGGAATTTGTCATTTGATTCTCAGAACCATGTAGGTTGTCAGGTTTTGAGAAGCCTTTAAAAGTAGTAGCCACAGAGCAAGTGAGTAGCAAAGAAGAGCCAGCAGATTTGCACATGTGGAACAATCAGTAACCATAGGGACTGCAACTGAAGCTGCATAGACTTCCTCATACAAATGGATGCTAAATGTCCTTGGATATGCAACCTTATATAACTTAGATGCTACAGTTCCTGGTTTCATTTGATTCAATTAGCACTTTTCTAATATATCTTTAATATTAAAGTGATCTTTTTTTTTAATATAACACTTTAGAATTTCTCTAAAACAAAATGCAGTGTATCTATAGGATTTTGGGAATGAACAAAATAAAGTAGTCCTTATCAGTAAAAACATGAGACTGCATTGATCTGTAGACGATAATAGAAAACAGAATAGAAGGTTCTGTTGCCATTATTCCATGTGGTAAGCAGTGCTAACTTTGAAGCATATCAAACAGAATTCATACTGTGATTTTTAATGAATGAGTAATTTCAATTAAGTATAAAACAGTGGCTGCATGGGAAAAAAAAGTAGTTTTACAAATGCCACAGGAATTATATTATTTAATAATGCTTCTTCAGCTTGCAGCTGCCCCTGGTTTTACAAATGAACCATGTTAAAAGACCTGCAGTGTTCTGGAGATTTTGATCTCTCCCCTTTGTTCTGATCAATGTATAGACTCTAGCAGCTTCTGATGAACAAAAGCAAACTTGGATTAAGACCAGTATACAAATGTATTTTTAATCCCCATCCCTACTGTCTTCTATGTTGGAAAAGAGTATCTGTGCCAGAGACAAGTAATAAAATTAATTTGAAAATTCAATTCATCTAAACTGTGTTAAATCCTGAGGGGAAAATCACACAGCGCAAACTAAAAAGGAATGCAAGCTATTTTATGTTTTTTTTTTTACATCATTTTATTATCTCTTAAAATTAGGAGTTCTGAAAAAAAAAATAGGTTCTTTTGCAATTTTTGCCATTGATTGAAAGCACTTTTCAAAATTCACAGCATTGTTCGCCTCTTTATCTTCCAAAGATAATTCTACTTTCAGTTGTTTTTGTACTCTGGGAAATCCCACACATCCTAATTTGTAGGATTAGAGAAATGTTATTTTGGTATTCAGGTTGTTAGCTCCGCCTCTCTTCTGGGACTGACGTGTAACCTAGTGTTTGGAGTGGGCTATAATGTTATTCTTTGTACTTTTCTTCAACAAAAAAGTCCTATCCACATATTCAGGCAAGTCTAATTTGTCTATCAAGAGATTCTACGAGTTTGTAACAAACCTCTGGGAACAGAGGTTCGATCATTCTTTAACAAAGGGCAGAAACAGACTGTAGAGAAGGACTAGGAACATGAAACATTTTCAGAGGGTTTTGCTTTTCCGAGTTTGTTCCTGTGAGTTTCTCACGGTAAATATCAAAAGATTTTTTTTATCGATATTTACCAACAGAAACTTTTTGATCAAATGTTACAATGGAAAGATAGCCATACCACTAACGTTAAGTCCATCGAAAAACTCAATTGAAAAGTTTCTGTCGGTAAATATCAATTGAAAAAAATCTCACGATATTTTCCACGAGAAACTGCCAAGATCTCGAGGGAATAAACTCAGAAAGATGAAACTGGCCTATTCCAAGTTTATTCAATTTCACCCCAGATGTTTTTGCAGTTAAAGCCATTAAATGGAAGCCCTTTCAGAATTTATAGCAATCCCTCTTAGATACCTTTAATGGATAACTGCACTTTCAGATGTATTTTGGAAGTCAGGTAGTCAGGCTTCTCAGAGTGGGTGCCTCAGCTGTCTTTCTTGTAAGCATGGAAGATGTTTTGGGGCAGGTAAGGTCTGCTGTAAGAAGCAAGTGCTATCTTATTATGCAGTGCAAGACTTCTGCTAAAACTAAAAGATGACATTGGGGTAGGTAGGAGCTGATGCAGTAAAAGCAGACCTGATGGAAAAGCCAATTCTTGGGCAGATTCTGGTGAAGGACAGGGTACTAGACAATGCAGGTAGGGATAAAGTGGTACAGCAAATTCAAGAGGTGATGAGATTTCTGAAGAAACTGCGAGTAAAATGCACAGAGCTGGGATACAACAATTTCAAAATATTTTTTGTTCTTTTTAGTAGAGCAGTATGGTCAAGGGATTTGTTAATTTGGGTTATTTGTGCTTTACATAAAGAGAGGGTTATAAGCACTAACATGCACATGTATTATGTGCATTATAAATGTAAATTAAATAAGGATAGAAATAATTAATCTGTTGGGGCCTTTCCCAGCTAAGCAACTTTCTTACTGGCCTAATGGACAAGCAAGCAACAAATGGGCTAAGCTAAATAAGGGCTAAGCTAAATAAAGATGATTTCTCTTGCTAAAACTCATTAATGGGGGTTATTGATTAAAGGGTGAATATACCCGTCTAACTGAATTTGCATCTCTCTGGGTCACTCTGATTCTCTACTCCTTATTGACTAGACAGTGAATTCCCATAGAAAATCAGCAACCGCGCCAATCTTCCCAAATTGATGTCATGACCACGTCAGTAGCAGTCTATTGTAAGTGTGTGACTGTCATTAGCTGGGCAATTTGCCACATCACAGAGTTTGCTGAATACCGAATATGGGCAAGTAGCAAATTCACCCCTTTATTTGACAATTTACACTATAGCCTATAAACCCCATCGCCTTTGTCAATGGACTAGAATGAAAGTGGCTATAGTTTGTAGGATGAATGCCAACAAATTAAATATGTAAGAGCAGGGAGTCTTTCAATTAAAAATAATACATTTCTGAAAGAAAAAAACTACATTTTATGAAAGCAGACATGCAAGAAACATATGCTGGGGAAACAGGTGGTAGGTTACCTACAGGCCCTGAACAGACAGAATGTGAAATACAATTGAAAGGCCAGATGTTGTGTCCAGTATCCAAGGACGACATTCTGTCGGTGATGATACTGGCAGATAAGTAGAACATTATTACAGTAATTAGTTAACTTTGTATTAAGTATAAGAAATCTTTGATATTAGATGCAGATACTTTGAGCAGAATCCCACAACAATTAATCAAAAGTAGTATTCTTTTTGCTTCTACCTAGAGCATAATCTATAAAATGTAGCTGAAAAAAAATCATGTTAAAAGGCACTAAAGTAAATATGTAATTCATTTCCATATTTTAAGGCCGAAAAATCAGAATAAATTGGATGTTACTATGTCGACTCTAATGCTAAAATATTAAATTTTCTTAAATAACGTTATATTTCTTTTTTTTATTATTTATTTATTCCTTCCTACTTCCTTCTACTACCTGTCCAATCCTCTGTCAGTAGAAAAAAAAGACAAGCAGTCAAGGTAACTAATTTGAATGATGGAAATTTTCACCAACACTGATATGTGATGGGGTTTATTTAAACAATTTCAAAAGAGACTCATGGAATGACATTAAGGCAGTATTTGAAGGGAAAGGGTGATGACTGGTGTGGGAACAAGCAATAGGGGATGGGGAGGAAAGGGTGGAGCCAGGAAAGAAATAGGAAAGTTTTTCGTTCAGTAGGGGCAGTAGAGAGAATAATAGGAACAACAGCCCACCCTCCATATAAAATAAATAAATAAATATATTTTAGGATGTTTGTTAGTTGCAGTTGATTGTGCATCAGAGGAGAGAGCATGATAGATAAATTTATGTGAATATTTGTTGCAGCTGATGGTGGGTGGAATATTTGGAAAGTTTGCTGTGCATTTGGGGTAAATGTATGGTGCAAATTGGGCACTACTTAGGCAAAGGCCCAAGAATGGAGTGGAAGTGGCTACCCTGCCAAGATGGAAACCAACGTTAAAGGAAGAAGGATGGTGGCATGGGGGTAGTCACTACTGGAAAGAAAAAAGAGGAGGGGCAAGCATTCAAGTTTTGACAATAAAGAATTTCAAGTTTATGATTATAAATAAGGCTGCAGCCCATTGTATCCACTATATTGTATTGTGTCTCTATGTAAAGAAATAAGTTTAAGTTATATATGGTTATACTGTATGTATCTACAGTTCGAGATACTGCACACTACACCAGTCAATACCTTTGCCTATCTCCCAACTCCCTTATGAAAATCTTTACTATCTGATCAGAAGGATGCAGGTATTAGCACAGTAAGTTTCAGTTTGAAGATTTTCAGATTAACAACATATGACTGTTCTTTACTAAACAGAAAATAAAGTAAATCAAGAACATGCAGGGAGGCATAGCATCAGCAAGAGAATAGAGCGCTGTATAAAGAAGTTTATATTAAATCTGTTGTGCCAAACTTTGTAGGGGGGAGTCAGGAGATATTACATCACATAAGAGGCAGGTAAAGTCTGCTGCAAGAAGCAAGTGCTATCTTATTACGCAGTGCAAGACTTGTGCTAAAACTATAGGATGAAATTGGGGTAGGTAGGAGCTGGCACAATAAAAAAAAAAAAAAAAAAAAAAGCAGACCTGAAGGAAAAGCCAATTCTTGGGCAGATTCTGGTGAAGGACAGGGTACTAGACAATGCAGGTAGGGATAAAGTGGTACAGCCATTCTGAGCACTATTCAGAGCACTATGCCTTGTCAAATTTGAAACTGCAACAGACTTTGACACTTGGTCAATATTTGAAGTATCTGTGCATGCACACGGAAAATGATGTGAAGTGCTCTGTAAGACTGTGGGGGTAAAGCAGGATTGTGCGAAGTGAGGTGTGGAGTCCTCGCCTCGCTTCGCACTGACTGATATGCGCTCACTGATGTCCTGCACACGGACATCAGCGAGCGCTTTAAAGGGATTCCAGTCTCGGCAAGATCAAAAGAGTCGCCTCGCTAAGACCTCGCTAATTCAGCAATGTGTCACTTTGCACATTGCTGAATTACTGTGACTGTTGTAATTGCCTGAATTGATGCATATTTGCCACATCGCAGAGTTTTCTCAGTAGGAAAATGTGGGTAGGTGGTGATCAAATATGAATACATAGCTATATGTGACTATTTGGCCTTTATTCAGAAAGGCAAATACTATAAGTACCCATCCCTTTTATAGAAACATATTTATACATATTTTCACAGCTATTTTATAACTTTTAAAACATACAATAGGCTGGCCATCCTATAGCACTAATATTTAATACATATAAAACATTCAGCTGTACATCTTTTATTTTCAAGATATTGCAGATTTTCACATAATATTGTTCATCTTTTGATTTAGAAACTCTTGAAACTACATTATGGACAATGTTCATTTTTTTTTAGAAAGAAGATATTGCAGTTTTCTATGAATATCTCGTTCTAAGGGTAATTCAGTTTCCATGAAACATGTAAGTTTAATCTTGTTATGTACTGATATGTGCTTCATGTTTGCTAGAGAAAGACTTGATTCATGTATTAGTTTGGTTTAGTGTTCTTTAAATTCACTGAGAATGAAATCTAATACTTGCATATACTGTATATAGTTATTCATAAGTATTAGTGAAAACAACTTTATTACCATGTTTCCCCAAAAGTAAGACATCCTCCAAAAATAAGGCATGGTGGAGGATTTACTGTGTTATTTAAAATAAGGACCCCCCCCCGAATACTGGTATAAGGCTTCTGCAGACACCCTCCTGCTACAATTGCCAATGTACCTGCACCTGCCGCCTCCAGGTCCCACTACATGCCACTGCCAGGTTCTGCTACACGCCGTTGCACATCACGCTGTCAGATCTCGCCGAGCACCCTGAAAGACGGACCTGCTGCTAAACCTGCTCCTGCTACCGGTAGCTGAAACGGACAGCCCAGGTCTTTGGTGGGTATTCGTGGGGTGCATGGGGGAGGGGTTAGTGTTAACTGTTCTTTTGGCTAATGCTAAGCCCTGGCTTAGTAATCAATGCTATCTATTAGATGGCTTCCACTACTAGGCCAAATATAAGTATTGGTAAGAAAAAACACACAACTGTAAAAGGAAAGAAAATTCCCCAGAGAATCCTCATTGACCCTTTTATTAAATAAAAAGTGAACCTTGAAAAGTAAAAAATAAAAATGAAGACACAAAAAAATGCCACAAATACCCCCCCTCCCCCTCAACCCCCATCCACACACAAAAATAAAGTACAATAGTAAACAATAAAATAAAAATACAAAAAAGCAACCAGTAGTCTACTGTCACTATAAAGGGGTCTTGCCATAGGCCCTTGTCTCCCCTTCCCACCCTCCCCCTGCATTTATTGGGGTTCTGTCACCCACGGGCCCACAAAAACCTGTGGAAGATTCGATACAGTTTCCAGACAGTGTGTGGGAAATATAAGACATCCCCTGAAAATAAGACATAGTGTCTTTGGGAGCAAAAATTAATATGAGACACTGTCTTATTTTCAGGGAAACAGGGTATATTATATATTAAAAGATTTTACTATGGAAAATTGTCACAGTAGCAACTTTAAATTTGTTACAGTTGTGACTTTACAATGGGGAAATTGTTGCAGTTGCGGATTTGCTATGGGAATCCACTGTTTGAGAATTCGACAGTCTAATTCGCACCTTAGTGAAAAACCTTTGTTTTATATAAAATGCAAACAAGGGCATAGAACAGCACACAGCTCCTTCTTCTTCTTCCCTGGCTTCTACATCATCACGCTCATTGTGGAGAGCATTCTCATTGGTCCCCGCAATGAACGTGATAATGTTTAAGCCCTAGGACATCTGTGGTGTTACAGGGTGGGAGGAGCTGTGGCACTGACTGCCAGTCAGCCAGCGCTGTGAAAAGTATTGGGGGAAGCATTGGGAGCCAGCTGATTACAGCACAGCTCATGCTGTGACTTTAATCAATCGGCTCAGTATAAGGTAAGTATTTTAACAGTTGTTTATTATTTTTTTACTTTAGTTCTCCTTTAAGCATAGCGGTTTGAGCAGAAAGGAAAACGAGACTCAGTCCCAAAGTTTTCACCAGGCCCCATTTCCCTCTAGTTACATCTCTGATTGGTGGATAGCAGAGAGGTTCAAGGAGTTGTAGTACAACAACAGACAAAGGTCTGAGGTTGGACATCACCAGTTATAATGGATAATCTGGAGGAAATATAAATGATGGAATAGATTGGGTATTTTTATTTCTTTAAGTATTCCCAGTCTCTGGTAGAGTGTATGTTTTATGTTAGTAAAAAAAGTATAACTCGGTGAGAATGACTGATGCTTTATAAATAATTGAAACTGATAGTAATGTTTTTGCTGTGCCTGCACTGCCATGGAGTTAGATGGTTAATTGGCTTTCTGCCTTTAATCTAATCGAAAAAATATTGTTAGCATTTACAGCTTTGACAGATCATCACTTTTTTATTCTTTCCATCAGTGGCTCTGACAAACCTAAGGAACTTCTTAATTGAGTTTCTCAAATGTGATGAGGATCACTTTGTCTGATGCTAAGAAATGGGATAATAGATGAACTCAGACACACAATTTGATTAATGTCATTTTGTTATGTGCGTCACTTAAGTCCCATTGACACTATCCAACTCTGGCTGCCACCTTCAAGCAATCCAAGAGTTGAAAACAGCACATCTAATGCAACTTTAGTTAGAGAACAGAAAGGCTTTAAAAATGTTCTCTTGCCATAACGGGTGCAGATAACATGGAAAACATTAAATCACCCCACTTAGCATATGTAAGGAAGACTTCTGTTTAAATGAAGAACAGCAATTTACCTGATTGTGATTTTGTTTTATTCTAAAAATAAATACATCTACATACAGTGTGTGTTTTGTCTTTCTGTGGCTATTGCATATTATTTAAACAAGTATAAATATGAGCAAGACTGACATTTGCTATTATTAGGGTCACACCAAAACAATGTAACTGATTTGCCACAGAAATACTAAAGTAATGCCAAGTCCCCACACCAATAAAAATAAACTCAACAAAAGTTAAATAAATAACAAAACAACTACACCTCGCCCTTTTAAGTGATATATGCTGTACTCAATCAGTAGGTATTAGGGGAAGATTATTTTACATATTAATAAAAAATGTTAAATTACCTTCAATTACTCATTTTGTCATCTACTATTTTTATCTATGAAGTATTCAAGGATGGGCAATGTCTGGGAAGCTTCCAACCCTTTATTCTATGTTTAATGAAAAGATATTGCTCACGGATGTGTCTCTGTAAGTATGATGTAGTTCAAAAGCACAATACATGCTTGAGGGGGTTATTCAGCAAAGTCCGAATAGTCACGTTATGGTGCGAATTTGCGTCTATTCTCTACTTCCCCAGTGT
>WMED01008649.1:321-16785 GCA_019650415.1 Pipa parva | reverse complement strand
ACTTTGTAAAAATTAACATTTGTGTCATTCTCAAAACTTTTGGCCATGACTGTAGTATGTGACTGAGAAGCCATCCTGACCTGGACTTTTACCAGTTGGCATAGATTTCATGAGGTCTTGTAATTCTTGTGTAATTATTGGGGCCTCTAAGAGGTTTTTTTCATCTTAATCTAATTTGTTTAACTTAATTTTTCCGATATACTCCTTTATTTTGGTATCCAATTGTTTTTGGGTGTATTTTGTATGTTGTATAGTTTTTGGTAGAAATTCTCGAATTCGGAGAGGATGGCCTGGTTTTCGGACACTATCTTTCCATTAGCAGAGATTATTTTGGCAATGTGATTCTGTGTTTGTTTCTGTTTAAGTGCTCGTGCTAACATGGCTGAACATTTGTCTCTGTGTTCATAGTATTTGCGTTTCAGGATAATGATCGCTTTATGGGTGTGTGTAGTAGTTCGTTTATATCCTTTCTAGTTTGTGTGAGTTCCATTAAGATTTTTTTTTAATACTGCTTTGTTTCTCTAATTCTCTAAATTGTGTATTTTGTAGTGTAGTGTTTGTATTTTCCGGGTTTTGTCTTTCTTTAGCTTGGAGCTTTCTTGTATCAAGATGCCTCTCACTACACATTTGTGTGCCTCCCATATTGTTGTGTGGTTCATGTTTTCTATGAAATAATTTTTCATGGCTTTGGATAGGTTTTCTACTATTTCTGGATTTTTTAAAAGTGATTAATTTAGTCTCCAGTTATATGTTCTAGGTGAGGTGTGTTTTAGTCTTATTGAGCATGTTATTGGAGCATGATCAGCCCACGTAATGGGGCCTATCTTGGAGGCTAATGTGTGTTCCGCCAAATCTTGTGAGACTAATATATAGTCTATTCGTGAGTATGTGTCGAACCTATGTGAGCAGTATGAATAGTCCTTGGTTTGTGGTTTTAGTAGTCTCCATGTGTCTATTAAATATATTTCATGTAGTTTGGATTTTATGTGTTTTAGGGATTTGTACAAAATACGTGTTTTACCCTTGGAAGTGTCTAGTAGGGGGTTCAGTGGTACATTTAGGTCCCCCTCCCATGATTCCTGTGCCTTCCTCTGCAAATTCTTGTAGGTCGTCCATTATTCTGTCTACATCAGTTATTTGATTTTCATTTGATAGGTATATGGAAGCTAGAGTTAGTTTATGATTGTCATGTGTTCCTTTAAGGAAGATGTACACACTTCCTTATTCTGTCACAAATTGTCTAAGGTGCCAGTTATTCCCATATATAGTAATCACCCACTAGGGGGTGTGCCACATGTGATTCCACCATGGTATAGTGCCTACAAGCTCTGGATTCATTCACCTTCTATCTGGTAGCAACTGCAGGCACAGTTGGTTAACTTCTCAAAACTTGTAGAAAGTTTGTAGGGGGTCAAAGGGTAGTTACATTGTTAAGATGTTGTAGGCAGTTTTCCATGGTGCAGAAATAGACTAGTGGGACTTAAAACATTATACAATACACCACTACACAAAAAGCCAAAAGGAAAAAAGTTGTGGAGAAAAATGTAACCTCCTGCAGAGACACACTGGGGGGAAAAATGAATTAGGGATGAGCATTCTGGGAGGGGTAAAGTTGCACTAGGGATGGGCTCTCTCTAGTTTCAGTTTTTCATAGTTTGTTCCAGTGTCGCTTCTGCGGAGGTGGGATCTTTACCCCACAGATTCTGCCTTCGTCCCCCAATATCTGTGACAGAAAATATATGTTCTAAAGGTTAAAGAAAAAGCCTAAGTAGCAGTGCTGTACAATTTGTCCAGAAAACCATGATGACTGACCACCCATGAACCTCCCAGACTTTTGAGAAACCAAAAACATCACATTAAAGGGAAAAAAATTCTAAACTGTCCAGAGGCTTGAATTAAAAAGTTAATGAATGTCACTTAAAATAAAACTACTTTTTGGTTGTTAAGCAGTCTCTAGCCAACGCCGAGGAAACTTCCCTGTCTAATTTTATTGACACTTAAATGGGCCAATCAGGAACAGAGCAATGATGATTTATAATTGGTCTACCTAAGAAAAAGTAATGTAACTGGTGGCTACCAGAGAAAGAAGAGAGAGAGACACACTTAAGGAAATAACAGCCAAGACAGCACATTTTCTTGAGTTCATCTCTTAGTTTATAAGGCCAGAATTTCCAGTTGGAGCTGGCTTTTTTCACCAAAGCACCCTACACAAATTGAACAGCACAATCATTCTATGATGCTATGCTACACTGAGACAAGCAAAAAGACAACTCCCAAGAATAGAAGGAGTACAAATAGGAAAAAAGGTACATTCTGATAATTGTTTTAAATGTATTTAATTTACTACTTTAGAAAATACCTGGAAAATGAAGTTTACTTAGTGAAAAAAAAAAGGAAATAAAATTTTCCTTTATGAACGTGCTATGCATTTACCTCAGTGGTCTCACAAGCAGCTGTACTCTCTTCTTTCTTTCTCTCTTCTTCTTCCTGTTCAAGTTCTTTGATGCTCTCCTCTAATACATTGGGCCAAAAATCTCCTTCAAAGTATGGAAGCTCCTTGGCACTAGTGAGACGATCCTCCGTTGCTTGCTTAAATATATCCTATGGAGAAATAAATAGGATGAAGCAACACAATTTGGAATTAAAGGTCTGTTTGCAAAAACAGAAGCAAAGGAATACATCCAAAACTGCATGAGCGCTCTACAAACATCTATACAACACTGCACTCAATATGTGTCTTCCAGCGAGAAATAGACTTTTTCCAATAAGGTAACAAGAAAAGAGGACTGTCTCCACTTACCTTGTAGTCATGGATGATGCGTTCAGCAAAGGCCTTGTCCAGCATCTTTTTATACCACTCCTGCAGACGTTTAGGTTTGGGGATTTTTTGGTCAGGTGGGTGGCAATGGAAGATGTAATCATCCCCTTCACTTGGCGGGCAGGCCCAGATATGTCCTGTGACATAGCTTCAAAAAGGAAGTAGTTCAACACATTAGACTAAAGGTTTTTATCAATTAACACAAAGTCTCCAGGAAATAAAGTCCCCAGGTAAAGTGCAATTAACTCCACTCCTGACTAAAGATAAGGAAAGTGCTCAGTTGAATACATTTCTAGAGCTTACAAACATTTTAAATAATGGAAGGGCAAAATAATTACCTGTCTTTTTTCCTAGAAAGAAAAATTTCCCACATTTAGCACTTACAATCTTTTAGCTACAGTAGGGAATACAGTTCCCAAGAAGAATGCTATTAATATAATAAAATTACATCATATGGGAAAAAGGTCTTGTGTCATTAGTCTCATTAATCTAGATTTACTTCAGGATAACATCAAAACACTCACTGCTATTATAGAGATCAAGACACTACCATGAAGCAGATTTAAGAATACATTTTTTATGCTACAGTACTTTATACGTGATCTTACCCAAGTTTCTTGACATATTCTAAGTATCCTATCAGTATTTCATGGTAGACTGCGGTTCGAAGACTGCGTGGCCGGAAGAAGTGAATACTGTCCAGATAGGAGATGTAAACACGCCTGTGATGGGACAGAATTTTATTAATAATGCAGTCTAGAGAGGCATCACAAACCTGCCACAGCAGTAAGGCCAGCCAGCCAGCATAAGAAAACAATGCTCAAGTTTAAATTGGTGGAATTTTTAAAAATTACCTTATGCCATTTGTATTGAGACAGATGACCTTCTCAGCATATACTCTGACCTTACATAGTTATTATACTATGATAACCATGTACGAGCATTTAACACATGTAGCAGTACCATGAATAGACCAGATTAACAAAATAAGACCAAGTTTATCAACAAAATGTTTTGAGATGAGAGAGAGAGAGAGGTTTGTAATGTGAATTACCTGGTATTTGGCAGAGGACAGTCAGAGCCATATTCTTGTACATGCATGCCAAAGAAACAAACATCTACGCCATCTATCTCCTCAAAGGCAAAAAGTGCTTTTGTGCGGTATGGAAAGGACTCTGGCATCTCACCAGTGTCAACGAACCTAATAAAAAAAAGCAAAACTAACAGGCTTAGTATAATGCAAGTGATTAAAAAGTTGACTCAAAGAAGCAGGCAAATCTCTCTGCTCATGTATTTTCCAAAATAACCATACTAGGAGCAATGCTTTGGTGCCATTGAAAACATCCTATAGCAAGGTTTTAATAACAACCTTCCCAAGCAGCACTACATGATTAAATCACCCACTTGTTGAATGAATGTTGAACTGAACAAGAAAGTGTTTACCCTGCAGCAAAGGACTTGAAAGTTGTTTGTGGTTTTCTAAATGTGGGTCTTGCTTCTTGGTCAGTATCTCACTTAGGTAAAATGAGATGGCTATCGGGTATCAAAAGTGATGCTTGTGAAAAGATGTTATCAGTAGGCCCCCTGCTTTTCCTTCCAGAAGGAACTGAAGATAAACATTTTTCTTTTTAGGCAAGGGGTAATGACTGCTACATATGTGGCAGAAAAACTGTACCATAGGCACAAATAAGTTATTCTTTTGCAGTTATGGATCTTACCTGGATTTCATTCCGGGTTTGACTTCCACAGTTTTGTCTGAGCTAGCCACAACCCTTACTGAAACTTCGCCTGCCTCCGGATGATTCTGTCTCCGTAGGAATTTGTTCACACGGTCCTCCAAGTGATTTCCTAGCCGAGTAGTCTGAAGCCCTAAGAGGGAAGGGCCATAACAAAGTTCAGACTTCTAAAGGAGGAAGGGGTGAGCACAACAAAAACTAAACACACTAAGCAAGCATAATCATCATCATAATAACAATAATAATGATAATCATGTGCAAGTACTGTCTATGCAACAGGTGTAATTTAACTGGCCACAATGATATTTTAATATAGCAATCATCTTGGTCAGCACTATTCTGAGATATCAGTATGTCGGAGGTATGATCCTATTGAATTAGTATGACTTTTTGAGGGACATGTCCAATTGCGCAGCTGGAGACAGCAGAAGTTAATAAATGGCAAAGGACTCACTTTTTGCACAAAATTTGTTTTCTTTCCGCGTTCGTCCTGTTTTTTTCAAGCAATTTTCACAGACAAAACTAGTAAAAGAAAGAGAGGGTAAGCCATTACTTGAAACAAAAAAAGCGTATAACAGGAAAACCATTAATTCTACATGTAACTTAGCTGTTAAAGGACTGAACTTGAAAAATTTCACATTTTAGTCCAGCAACACAATTTCTTGATTCAGTTATTTTTATCTTACACATATTTCATAGTAAAAATCTTGATTCAGTGAAGGTACAAACACAGAAGGCTTGTGAAATAGCAAGAAAGTTCCCTAATCTTACCCGGATGGCCATATAATATCATAATGTAGCACACAGATCTGATGCATCTTCCTCCCACACTCCTTGCAGTCCACAAAACTGTAGTAGGAAATACACAAAAAAAAATTATTATCCAAATAAAACATTAGCACAATTCAATTCACCAAATTACAGCAGCTAGAAGGACTGAATAACTGAGTCTGGATTAACTAGAACTCCCAAGGAAGAAGGAGAAAACATAAGACTTCCCTGGGCCCATGCTAAAATCTTGACTACCGCCTGGTAACAAAAAACTGCATTTAAAGCTCAGCGACAAGAGTATTCATTTTAAATTATTTTTAAACACACATTCAGAAGCATACAGCTATTTGCAGGGTTACAAAAAAAATAAATAAATCAGTTAATAAGTTTAGTTTAAATGTCATTAAAAAGAGCCAATGTGCAATATTGTAATGTGCACTGGAGTAGGTAGAGAAAAACAGAGCATTTCTACTTACGGCTCAGGGTCAAGCATATCGTTTTTCTTTTTCTCAAACTGATCCTTTGATATAGTCCTATTAGAAAAAGAAAGAGTGTAAGGGATCCAGAATCCTCTAGAAACCCCATACCCACTACTGGGACAAGGAGAGGAGGATGTATTAAATGGTGTGCTTCACCTGGTTGGGAAACTAACCAACCAGAGCATATTAATAAACCCCATGTAAAAGGAAAAGAGAGCAGACATTTAGGGCCTAATTGTCTAAAGTCCAAAGATATTGTGGAAGGGTGTTAACTCCCCTGCTGCTAAAACATTACATTGTCAGTTACACTGCAAAGCCTGCCATTTGTGGGAGATCAGTTAATGCAGTTGAAAAGCTTTTTTTTTTGTTTGTTTTTCTATTTTGCTATTCATTTTTTCACTCTGCTGGTGTATATTTTTTTAATTTTCTTGTAAGTAAGTTAGTCAGTGCATGTGCTTAAGTACTTTTGTGTTTTTATTCAAGAATCTCTTCCGAATAATAATAATTGGAGAATAATACTCAAATAATCAAAATGGCTCTGAATATGTTAGTCTACACAGCAACAGCAGCTATACAATAAATTGGTCAAAGTATCCTGTGTCAAGTTTCTGTTTGTATTGGAGAATGTATGTATGTATATTTTTATTTATAAAGCGCCACAAGGTTACACAAAGCTGTGCAATCCAACAATACAGTTATAATACAGACAAGGGAAAGGTTCTTAATAAGGAACAAGTGACGTAATTTACAAGCATATAATCAAGAAAACACATCACTCTAAATGCCAGGCCATCATGACATGGCTGAAACAAGAGGATGGAGGTCCCTGCACCATGGAGTTTACAATCTAAATAGGAGGAAGACTTCCATAAACAGATAGGAAGGTAACAAGTGCAGTAGCATAAAGTGTCATTTAATTGACACCTATAGCCAAATGAACTAAGAAAATATATACATTTTGAATAATAGCTGCATAAATATAAGTTACAGTCATGAAAACCAGTGCTAGTTGTCCAAGAGGTAAGATTTTAATTTAGATTTGAAGATAATGATGGATTGCTCTTGGCGGAGGTAGAGAGATATAGAATTCCAAAGATAAAGGGCAGCAAGACAGAAGGGCTTAAGACTAGAACAGGCAGTCTTGGTGAGGGGTTCCCGAAGGAGGTTGCCTTGTGAATAGTGGATTCTAACAAATCTTATCCTTCATCCTCCATAAAAATAGTGCATCAGGGGTGTTTCAGCCAGCAATTTCTAGCTAGCAAGATGCAGATGTATGTCATAGGACGAATCTAGACTGGCACAGAATCAAGGATGAAGCACAGTTACTTACGTTTGTGGTTGAGAAGGATCATCACCTAAGGTTACATTGTCTCCCTGGATCTCAGTGAAGCACTTTTCACAGAAGTGATACCTGTCAAAATGAACAGATTGTTCATTCATCCAATTGTGGCATGTACCGATGCCAAGGCACAGAAAAGCTGAAAAAATGTTAACTTCTATAAGCTGCAGTGCTTACCTATTTTGATAACTGTAATAGGCAGCATCCCGAGGAATTGTACACAGCTGCTTCCCATAACAGCATAAGGTTTGTGGTGAAAATTCAAACTACAAAGAAGAAAAAAAAATCTGTACAATGCAAAAAAGAGCTGTAAATATAACCATAAATTTGTAACTATACCTGAAACTGTTTAATTACCTTGCGGCCACAGCAATAGCCTAAGGATTGCATAACAGGATCAATTTCCTGCTCAAAGACCTCAGCAAGTTTGCTGCAGTATTTGTAGACCCGGGATGTCTTTCGGTTGTACAGCCAGGCATTGTTAAACATTAGCCATACATCATCCACATACTGCCATGGCTCCTGATACTGGCCTGTGTCAAGCTTTCTCTTAATTGTGGACAGGTCCATGGGGGTTTTCACTATATCAAAGTAATCCTTTAAAAAAAAAAGACAAAAAAAAAAAAACACGCAACAAAATATTAAGGACACACTGTGTGAGACTAAGAACTATACGATTTTCCAGCTAAATATATAATAAACTGTTACAAAGGTACAGAGCTTGGCTATTATGTGACAAATCTTGATTTATGCCCTTCCTTGAAATGATGCAGTTGTTAGTATCATCTAGAATTTGCTTGCTGCTTAAGGGAACAGGTTGGTAGGAATTAGTAAGGAACTTCTCACCGGAATTCCCAACAACTGAGGATCAACAGGCTGCCGGAAGGGTAATGACTCTGGATCTTGTCTATATAAGGCTTCAAGGGTGGGCATCAGAGCTTGCCGCAGTTCTTCAGGTTTAAAAACTAAAAGAACAAAATTTAGTTTAACCTTTCCAAAAGAGCAAGGAAACAGACACACACACACCAATATTTTAAAATAATTTAAAAAAAAAAAAAAAGCAAAGTGTTTGTTGCTATTAAATTACAACTTATGCAAAATGCAAGCTGCTTTGGTGTAGTCGCCTTGCCGATTAGAGGGCGGGGGAGCCCACCAACTAGTAAGCTGCAAGTTTCTGTGGAAAATGCTAGGTACACTAGAAGAGTATGAGCAAGGAGACTGTATAAGGCAGCGGTTCTCAACATGGGGGAACATGCTGCAACTCAGTAGTGAGCGCAGGTCCCTTTATATAGGGGTTACTGCTTGGCAACGTCGTGCCCGTACATCAGCATGTGACATGGGGTCTCGGTCTCAAAAAGGTTAAGAACCGCCGGTATAAGGAGAGGTGGGTCAGAGTAAATAAATAGTAAAACAGTTTTTCTGTTTTCAGCCTTTCGGAACAGATTATAAAGCTACATTACTATAGATCACAACCCGATTAGATTTAAAAACAAGAGTTTGCAGAGTTGCAGCAGACAAATCTCTGCAACAGCTGCTATCTGGATTAAAAAAAGGCAGGAGATACATACTCTTCTTACGTGGCTGTGAAGGAGACGTGGACTGTGGGGTAGAGTTATTGCCAGAGTTTTCTTCTTCCTCTTTGATCTCTACTTTTATCTCCGGTTTCTTTTCCTCTAAATCCATTGGCTCTGATTTTACCTCTGAGCCATCAGATGTCGTCTCCTTTATTTGGGAAGGCTGTTCTGTTTCCACCTGCTAAGCAATTATAGTGGGAAATTAAATCTAAAATACTGTACAAATTGTTATAGTTTTCTACTCTCCCAGTTTTAGAATAATTTCTATTATTTTGAATAACACTATAGGATGGGCACACCAATATAACCGTTTAAGGGGGCACTAGTGTTGATATAACTGCACACATACATATAAAACTCCTTTATACTAAGCCAATTGCTGACACAAATGGTTAAAAAAACATTTGGGGAAGAAATATTTGCAGTTTGCTTTCCTTAATTAGTTTTCATGAGTGCTGGCCGCCCCCCATTCTCCTCTCTGTTCTGCAAGTCAGGCAACATGACAAGAAAAAGCTGCCTGACTGCTATTGGTTAAGCAGTGTGTTGACCTTTTGACCACATAAGTTAAGCTTGTTTACAGGAGATTACAAAGGGAAAGATAACTTGTGCACATGTGTCAAGTAGTAAGTAGGACAAAATGTCAAAATGTATATACATACATATACTGTACACACTATATTAATATAAATATACACACACACACACACACAAAATCTGCTGTGACATAAGACTATGTAGATAAACCCACGAAATGTCTCTCAACACTCCCTGATTGAAAAGGTCAAAACTGAAAGGCAAATCGTTCATTCCCAATATTCAAAGAAAGGATTGGGGAGAAAAACTGGAGCTCTTCATTTCACCTTATCAGTTTTTGGGACTAAAAAAAAAAAAAAAAAAAAAAAATCTACGGAACAGTAATATGATAATTTAGCTTTTCCTCAAATCCTAAGATCTGTCTGCTGGAATCCTGGCTGAGCTAAGAGGAGCTAAATATTAAAGACTGCTAAAGAGAGGTTTACTTAACTTTGTAAAGAAAACCATAGCGTTGGATAAGTTGATACCCACCTCTAGTTCTTTACTGGAGTGCACCTGTCAATACAATATTACCATTCTACAAATAAACATTTGGGTAGACCTTTCTAAAAACAGCTTGGTCTTACTGGCAACAAGCAATGGTGGACTTGGGCCCAGAAGCTCTCTTACCTCCGTTTTGACCTCTGCTTGGTTCTCACAAATATCTGGCTCTTCAGTTTTGACTTCTAGTTTAACATCAACCATGGGATGGTCTGGAGCCGGCTGGTTGTCAGCACTGGCAACAGAAGCTGGTGTTGGCACATGATTATCAACACTTGGGGCAGCCTGTGATAACTTAAAATTTAATGAAAAAAAATTAAGATATAGACACAAAAATATATATTAAAAAAAAAAACAAAAGGCAGAATTTTCTCAAAGCAAAAAGGTTCTGTTTCAGCTACCAAACAGGTAGCAGCAAGCAGGTTAGGTGTGTGTTTATGCACACATACAAATATATGCAAGCACACACGTTCCTAAAGCAAAAAAAGTAATGTTTCTTGGCAAATATCCAGTGAACAAAATCTAAACTACTCTAATGGAGGGCATCTGAAGGTAGAGCAGTCAACAATAATAGAGCTTTAAAAGTTGTCCTACACTTTCTAGAGAAACAGCCATTAGTAAATATCTTACTACTGTGAACTGATACACTATTTTATATGTGCAATATTTAGTTCTTTCATTAAAAAAAAAAATCTGAGCTGCTCTGATTTGACCAGCATTGCTGAAGGTGCCAACTGTGATAACACTATGGCGTTTATTCAAGATTCATGGGAACAATGACACTGAGATGGCATTAATGAGATATGCCATGATGCTTGAGAGGATATCCATGATCTGACAGCTTACAGTCTAGATGGGTCAAGAAGGACAACACCTTTTTTCAGTAAAAGTCACAAGGATTGTTAGAAACATTGTCTTTTGTGAATGACAGTGCTGTCACTTGGTATTAGATATGTTGTATGGCAAAGAGTCAGTCTTGTCAATGAAAAGGGTGTATGAAAGTAAGTATACTTAAGGGCCTCTCATGGTCTAGAAATCCAGTTTCCATAGTGTCCCTGACAGACTTTAGACTTTGAATAACAGATACCAGTGCTTTGACACAATAATTTGTGGACTTTGACAGAAGGAAAATGTGACTGCTGCAGCATCAGCCCAAGAACCCTCCATAAAAAACAATGCCAATTTTAGATCAGGTATGTGTAAGGTTTGGTATTCTAGCAATTCTTGGCTGTTAAAAAAGTTAAGAAAGTTCTGTGAATGAAGTACAGGGGTCAGACAAAGCATTTCTGGGAAAAATGTATTTTTTTTTTTTTGCTCTGCTGGAAGAAAACAGGGGTCCAATGTTTTGTCAGCGAACAAAGAAGCAATAGCAACTGTTACCATAATTTAAAGGGGACAAATCATGTGACAAGTTTGATATGTAGACACCTCTTACCCCCTTTTAATTACAAACACATTCTATCTTTGATCGCTCTGTTTTGCAGCTTACTCTTGCACCCTGCTTTCCTTCCTCACTGTCTCTAGCAGTTTGCAGATTGGAAAAAAGGGTCTCTCTCCCCTCTCATTAGCAAATGTTCAGTCACAGAAACCTACAATAGGATATATATCAGACTTAACAACACCTTAGCTAGGATACCCAAATAGAGTTATGTCATACTTCATTCAACTAGAACACCTTCATAGCAGTGTTTAACATAGGATTCATACTGTCATACTGACCTATATTAACCTCTCTAACAAGCCATGTAGTCGCTTGAAAATTTCTCTGAAAGCCATGTCCCACCCCTAAAGAGGCAGTCTGACCATGCAAGGCAAAGGCAGACTGCAATACCATCACTGCAATAATCACTATGAAACCAACAGACCCATAGGCTATGGGCCTAATTCACCATCCTCCGAAGTGAGGTGTGGAGTGTTCGCCTCACTTTGGAATGACTTAGATGCTCTCGCTGATGTCCTGTACGCAGGCATCAGCGAGCGCATTAAAGGGATTCCCGTCTCGGCGAGGCAACTCTTATGCTCTCACCGAGATGGGAATCCCTTTAACGTGCTCGATGATGTCCGCGTACAGGACATCAGCATGCGCATACTACTATTAGCGAAGTAAGCTGAATGCGGATCGTAGCTCACTTCGCTTCTTGATGAATTACCCCCTATATTTGTTCTCTAGTTTAAAGTAATATGTACTCACCGGAGTGCCAGGAGCCAGTGCATGCACAGATGTGGGCTGCAGCTGAGCAGGCTGTGGAGTAGGCACAGATTGGATGGGCACAGGAGTTGGGGGCTGTGGAGTGAGCTGAGATTGTGCAGCTGCCTGAACTGATGGGGTACTTTGAGACTGCATGGCATTTGGGACAGAACCGGGAGTCGGAGCAGGCGTCTGACCAGCTGTGGACAAAGGAGTTGATGGCTGAGTAGGTGCAGATGGCTGAGGTGGGGTCATGCCAGTAGTTGTTGGATGCTGTACAGGTGGCATGACAGCTGCTGTGGGGGCGGCAGAAGGAGGGGTTTGATGAAGGGGAGACTGGGAGAGTGCTGGTCGGGGCAGTTGGCTTGTCTGAGGACCCAACATGTTCATGGAGTTACTAATCGGAAGAGAAGCTGTAGGTGCCTGTCCCTGCTGGTAAAGTTGAAAAGAAATAAAGAAAAACATTAAAATGTATCTAAGCTCAAATAGCCATATTTGTCAGCTTGGATTCTTGCAGGCAAGGAACAAGGTTTTCTTTACCTGAGACACTGCAGCGGCTGCTCCAGTCTGCCCTAGTCCAACTGATAGGGCCCCTGTGTTTGCAGGGAACTGATTCTGTTGTAAAAATTGGCTCTGTGTCTGTGCTGGACCCATAAGATTACTAGTATGGGCACCTATCATGCTTTGTGGCTGTGACATGCGGGATGGAGACATTGCCATCTGCAAAAAAAAAAAAAGCCTGTAAACTGTGTGACTAAACTACAATCCCAGGGACAGAAGAGCTGCTAATGATACTAATATAGCTTAGGAACTTATCAGATTTTAAATCAAATATATATATATATTCAATACAGATACATTCCATAAATCCCCACAGATTTAAATGCATTCAAAAAAATAAATAAAAATTTTCATTAAATATGCAGAAGCTTTGGGGGCTGAAACGTTACTTACAGCTGGCACGGATCCCATGTTGTTCATTTGTGTTGGGTGATTGAGCGGGGAAGCTGCACGGGGTCCTAGGGGAGCTGCAGGCATCTGCACATTTCCGATGGGCAGGTTGTTAAACTGGGTAATTCCTAATGATGCAGGCAAAATATGCTGGATATTAAACGGTCTTGGTGCAATAAAAACCTAGCTTAGAAATAACTGTCTAGGTACACATGAACTCAGTGTACAGCAATTTACATAAATGGCAGAAACAGCTACTTTATATCGGATAGGCCAATGTCATTGCATTAAAGAAAACATTTACCTGAAGCTACCTGCATGCGGTTCATATTAGGCACAGTAGAAATGGGGAGAGGGCCATCTGTAAAATAAAATGAATTCATTAGTTAAAATGCTTACTTGTCTAGGGGAAATTATTAAAAGAAAACGATGGACACTCACTGGCTGGGCGGACAGGCTGTGTTTGTCCCAATGCTGCTGCTGTCTGTGTTAAGGCTGGCGCTTGTGTTCCAGGAGCTTGCAAGGGTGGCTGATTACCTAAAATACCTTGCTTCTGCAAACGTGATCTTCGCTTCTCTTCAAGCTCTTTCTGGATTTTGTAAATCTTTTCAGCCAACAAATGGTAGTATTCATCCTAGAGAGGTAAATCAAACACTTGTTCAAATCTAAAATAGTAGTTTATTGTAATATCTTATAATCTTTCATTTCCAACATAAAAGTCTTCACATCGTTCCATGAATGATCCTGGAACATTTAGCCAGGAATCTAGAATGCACAATAAAGGGTAGCTCATGGACAAATTTTGGTCATGATTAATCATAGAAATAAAGTCAACCAAAATATGAAGAAATGCCTGTTATGCAGGGAAAACTAATCAACTGAAATGTGATGCAAAACAAACAGGGGCTGAATTATAGAACCCAAACAGAAATTAGCCATTATGCCAGTCCATTTATATATTTTTTTTCCCCTTCTTACCATCAGTATAACAAGTAGTTTAATTCCCAGGATAAAAGATATTTCAGCAATCTTTTAGACTGCAGATCTAGTCTTGCAGTTACAAGCAGTCAATGCTGTATAAGTATTCTTAACTGAAATGTAATGTTTACAGAAAATGAGGGACAAGCTAGGTTTCCTTACCAATCGGGATGGTTTTTTTTAATCATTTGGACACTGTAAAGAATGGAAAGCTTGTACAATTTCAAACTCTCAACCAGTTTTTCAAAAACTTTCCTATTCTTCTTTAGCAAAAAAATTTCAATGAACCCAGTGGATCTTGTGGCAGTGCAAGACCAATTACTTTCTTTGCATTTCTACACAATAAGGATTCGTGATGCTCATAAATAAAAGATTGAATTTAGTCTCAGATTTGAAGGTCAGTTTATGTGAGCAAATGGAAGACAGCTACCCTGCTATTGGCTGACTCGTACATATCCCCTTCAACCTTTCTGGCATATGCCACCAAGTTCTCCATCCGCCGATCCTTCAGGGCTGCAGGGTCAGGAGTGGGGAATATAGCTTGAACTCTGCAAGTAGAATATGCTCAATTAGAACCACTGAAAGACAGCGTGCATTTGCTGCAGCATGCATTGCATTAATACATCTCTATTCCTCAATGTAACTACTAGAACAAGTCCCGATTAACACACGTTCTGCAGCAAGCTTTATCTGCATATTTATATTGACAAATACAAGCAGGACCTGCCATGTGGCTTCTGACCAGCACCATAAATACTGTAATTCAAATAATCTGGTTGCAATACATCCCTCTAGCGCCCAAGTTACCATTAAAATGTAAGAAGAATTTTTTTTCTAATCCTCTTGTATACTGGGTGCATTTAATCAGCAAGAAGAGCTACATATTCAAATCCATTTACTATTCCTTGTTACACAACTGGAGACCAAGAAATGAGATGTCCCTGCTGTTGAATCTTCAGGCCCCCTAACCAAAGACTTTCACATATATAGTAGGTGTGCATCACGCTCATAATATGCAACCTAGCTCTCAGCAGAACAGTGTAGAAAAAGTGAACTGGCAAACTTTATGAAAATATATTTAAAATTTGAGTAGCAATAAAATGGTGTACAGGTTGCCAATCTCCAAAGCTTGATTACATCATAAGAAAATGTTCAAACGATATAATCAGAGTTAAAAACGATAAAAACTGTGCGCACACACACATATACCTTTTCCACACAGAATCCACCCAGGTTTACTTACAGTTTATGTACAAGATGATTACGTAAATCCTGCGTTACATGTTCATGCCATGCTTTCCTCACTCCTGTAGTTGAAGGTGGTGCTGCAGTTGGCATGGTACCAAGGTTGCCAACTGTACTCTGATTGTTTCCATCACTTAGCAGTGGACTAGAATGGGAATAAAGATTTCTGAACGTCAGTAAGGATAGTCTACCAACAACTTAAAGATGTAAAATTAAAGAGTATTAACTATTATATATATATATATATATATATATATATATATATATATATATATATATATATATATATATATATATATATATATATATATATATATATATACATACACACAAATACATATACACACACACATACATACAATTATTTCACTTCTCTTACAAAATGTCTCTAACCTTTAATTTGTAACGCCATATAAAAGTCTGGATTGAACTCAGAATATTTGGATAGTGGAGGAGAGGCTCTCAATACCATTATTATTATTATTGGATTTGTTATTTTGTGTTCAACCACACTATAAAACTTAGTACTTTCGGGGGGTGGAAAAACAACTACTTACTTTGAGCCTGCTAAGGCAGTAGGAAGAGCAGCTTCAGAGATCAGATTTGCTTGTTGTTCCACAGCCATTCCTCCCGCAGTTAGATTTATCTGATTACTACCTGCAAAAAAAGCAAACAAACATATTGTAGGTTACAATTACTTCCAACTTTCAATATGCTGCATAACAGAGGTACAATTGAATAACACCAAAATGTAAGCCCCAGGTGCTGCACACAAGCCTGCTCCATATTTTATGCAAACCTTTTGCAAATACATTTACGTTTTTATAAGTAACCTCAACCTCATTGATGTAGAGAAAGCTTAGAGCCATAGTGATTTAGTAAGGGATTATACCAAAATTCAGTTCTTAAGATTATTCTTGCTAGTCTCAGTCTGAAAACTGCTGAAAAGCTCAAGCCTGTGGATGTAGTGTGCAACCAGTACAATTTTGCAAAGATGTGAATACAGTATTCTGTTGCCACTTTATTACTACTCAGGAAGTACGCAGCACAAATTAAATGAATGCAGGACTAAGTCAAAGTAATGCCTTATTTCCAAAGGCTACGGATGGGAAGCTTGCAATAAAAATGCCATCTTCAAACCCAAGCTAACTGTAGCAATAACTAGAAGAAATTGTCCAGTTAGTAAATGGAGCCAGACAGATAGTTCTCATGGATTTAAAAGGGATTTTTTTATACAAAAACAAAAACCACCTTACTACCAAACAGGTACATAGGCTAGTACCTACATCTCACAAGAACAGAAAGCAACCT
>WMED01008648.1:0-16785 GCA_019650415.1 Pipa parva | reverse complement strand
GAGAGCCGGCCCTGCTCTGTATTTTCCCAACTAAAAAAAAAGATTGATCTTACATTTAGTCCAGTCAGTCATTCATCTTCCAGAGCCAAAACTCATTTCATCCTATGAATATAATTGTATTAATATCTAATAGTATTTAAAATGTAATATATTAATTGACTATTCATGTGTTGCATAACACTTGATGTCAAAAGATACAAGTTATTCAGAGATCTCCCTCTCTAAAAAAAACAATGGTCCAGTCACAAGCAACAATAATCTATTTGTATTCACTCATCAGGCAAGTCACAACTGTACCTTTATCTAAGCACTCCTTAAAACAAATAGATAATGATGAAGGATCAAAGTAACATCACACCTTGGCTTTCTAACAATAAGCATTGCATATTTTTATGGTGAGCCCACTTAGTAGTTAAAAATACAGTAAATGCATGTGTGTTTTTGTCATGGTAAAAGAGAAAATTACCGCATCTTGCTTGTATTTTTCCCTGGTATCCAATGTCCGGTAATGTGAATAGCTGTGAATTTTAAAACAGGTTCCAAAGCTTAAAGCCACAACTATAATAATCCATAGAAACATATAATTTGATTCTTTATTCCGTCCTAATAAGGAACTGCAGTTTCTAACTGTTTGTTATCAGCCTTACACAAGACTATGGGAGTGTGTACAAAACCCAATTCTAGGGATTATTTGCACTGCTGATGTGATTGTGAAGTCTGTGGATTAGTGACAATGGAAGGCATAGCCCTTAGTACTCCTTTTCAAAGCCAGACAATTTCTAGCCCATGTTGTTACTTTGTTGCCATGTTTTCTATAACTTTTTAGTAATTGGTCATCTTATGCCCCCCAAAAAAACTCATCCATAAGCCCCCAATTCATCTATTTCATTTAGCAAAGTCAAATCAGTGAATTCAAGCAAGCCTTGGTAAATTTGTATTTCAGAGTTGCATAGATACATAGGTGCTGTAAGCCAGGGTTGGCAAACCTATGGCACGCATGCCAAAGAGGGCATGCAGAACCCTCTCTGTTGGTGTTGGCATGCGAGCTGTCACCAAACCTGCCTTCAGTACAGGCTGTGGACAAAATCCAACAATTTTCAGGTCGGATCTGTGGCCTGTACTGAAGGAATGCCCGCTCACAGGGGAGCTCTCCGCCCTTAACGTGTGCGCGATCCTCCCCCAACGCAGATGTGAAGATATCACTCACCAGCACTTCATGGGATGTGCTGGTGAGTGACGTCACCTTTTGGCACTCCATGCCAAAAAGGTTCACCACCCCTGCTGTAAGCTGTCAAGTTGGGCATCTATTAACTACATCACAAAAGGTAATCCTTGGTGAAGTTTAATGGTATACATTAAACAATGTATACCAATAAGGGTCTTTAAAGAATATTTTGTAGTTATTGTACTGGTAGTCATTAGTCATTAGTGGAATCTATACACTTGAGCAACTATGAGTTTGAACTTGCAATCAATCTTCGGATGTTTTAAGCCACTAATATTATTTAAATTTTGACATAGTTATTCACAGCTGTTAATGACCATAGTGGCCCCTATAATATGCATTAGAATGAAAAAGCTTCTACTTAATGTTTCCAGTATTGCATAAAGGATGATCTCATAACATTTCACTTCCCTGTGGGGACTATAATATTACTTTTATTGTTATCATAATCAAATTAATTTTTTTAAGATTACAGCAATTGAAATCAGTGGTCACATCCCACAATTCAGAACACTGTGTGACCTTAACCTGAGGCCGTATTTAAAAAGTGACTTCATCATTTAAATTTTATTGAAGGAAAAATGGTTCAGAGCAACATCCACTATGGTATTTTAAATAATAGAATCATTAAAAAGTGATTTTTCTGTATATTTTTATTTTGCCATAGCTGAAGCTAGTTTACCTGTCCAGTTTGATGGATGACAAATTAAGCGAAACTCCAATTCAACGATATTTTGTGTCTGCTATAGATTATATAGTCAAGCCAGATAAGGCAACAAAGTTGTCCTTTTTGACAAGGTCTTCAGACTGAAATGTTAGTAAATGTTGTAGACCATGAAGGACTCGATCTCTACTGGTTTCTTATCTGCTAAAGTTCTATTTATGAGAAGTTTATATTCTTATGGTGTAAGTGGAAGACTTATGGCTGAACCTATAACTGAATATTCCTTGTTCCAATTCTAAACCTAATGAAACAGCTATTGGCTGTTATTCTAGCTTTTTTTAATTAGTTGACTGATTGTATTTGTATTTTTTATGGACAATTTCCATTGTTTCCAATTTTTGGGAAGTGAATAGTTTACAGGCACATCATATGAGAAAAATAGGCACTATACTGATATTATATTTCAGTGGTCAACAGTGAATAAGAGTGGGCTGCAAAAATAATAAAAGCAGAAGATAATACACAATATAACAATACTCAAGTGGGGAATCAAACTAATATATAATACATTTATTATTATTGCACTCCAGATACATGTTTTTGTGTTAACTAAAACTTCTGGTGTCAAAAAAAGTTCATAGTGCCAAGAAGATTTTATGGAAACTATATATCTGTCCTCCTATATGGTGCACTGTAGCCATTACATCTGAAACCAATAGTTTTAATGATAAATAGAACATATAAATAACAATTTCCTAGTACCAAGTTATCAAAAGTGGGCCCTCACGTATGTAAATTAATTATCTCTCCATCAGTTATCACTATAAGCACATATAAGGTAACAGCTTCACTCAGTTTTCACTACTAAAGGACTAATGCATTAAGGGCTTGGAACACTAACCTGCTCAATGCTACAACCCTCTATTAAACAGAATATAGTCATTACCTGGTCATTTTCAATCACTTTTAATATGTAGATAGAAAGTGAGTTGCTCCATAAGCCTTTATTTGATTTAAACCACTGCAGGCTCATTCACGTTACTCTACAATATAAACCAATTGGTCAGAAAAATATTGTGGGAGTACCCTAACTCCTATCTGGGGAAGTTAATTGCTGTTGGTTGGGGTGAGTTCTCTAATATTAGTTTCCATAGTGCTGACACTGTGGGTTTGTTAGAGATTTCCTCTTTGCTGGCACCGACTTCATTTTGTTTGTAGGAGCCTTGTGAGAGGTTGAGCATGCCTGAGACTGCTCCACTTGAATTGTGCATGTTTCAACTGCCTGCATCTTCTGGGTCATGCATTTCATATATCCATGGTGTGGTGTGGTCTATTTATAGTGCAATCTTTTCCACTGTTTCTATTTTTTTAGTGATGTTTGTGCTTTTTTATCATGAGGACAGATACAAGACCAGGAATGGTCTAACAGAGGTCATGAGAAGAGAAAATAAATTGTGGATATTTTTTTTGTCTAAGGACGTCAAACCATTGTATGACTTCTGCAGGTAGTTAAGTAATATGCTGATCAGGAAGCCAAGGTTTTTATCCACTGTCACATTTTATGTGATTCCCTCTTTTGTACCGAGAAAGGGAAAATGGAGCTTTTAAATGCCAATGTAGGCATGCTCTGTCGGCTTTTGCATATTTGAACACTCAAGCACAGATTGAGTTAAATGCACAGTTCTTACTATATAATGTAGATTGTCTGCACAATGGTAATTCCTAACAGAATGATGTGGTCTAACCGCAACATTGTCCTGTGTATGTGTGCGTGCGCCTCATTTCCATGCACAAGACAATATGCATGGCATAGGCAGAAAAGCAGTTTCCTTAATACACAACAATCTTCAGGTTCTTTGCATGTTATGTGAAATGGCATAAAAAGAAGGCAGCTGCCAAGTATCATCATTTCTCTCTCACTCCAGAGAGGCAGCGAAAGGAAAAAGAAAAAAAAAAATCCCTCGATGGGTGCCACAATAGAATGTCTTTCATTATCACCCCGTGTCAAGGCACTGTGTAACATTCATTGTGCATGCATAGTAAATTTCTATTTACCTGCCAGTGCCTTTGATAAGTCAGTATCTGCCCCTCTTCCCGTCCATGCAGCAAAGAGCTGTGAAACCTCGATTTCTCTTATACTTATTAAGAAGGTACCTACTCTGAATAAGAAAGCATATTTTTCCTTCTCTGGGGTTTTTAAAGGCCATTGTTTTTTTTCCTTTCATTTTTTTTACCGAGTCGCTTTTATTTTTGTTCACCTGCTGTGTTTTAATGCTGAAGTGACTTCTGTGTATACAACTATCATATTGAAATGTCTGCAGCAGATATATGCAATATTAAAGAGTGCTTATGAATTTTTGACATCTAATTAGTTGCTACCCAGTTAACATGTCAAGACTCAGAGGGAGTTGTGGAGCTGGTCCTTTCTGAATAAGTTAAATCTATGCCCTGTCCTTTTCATGTTTTATTCTTTAATGTAGGTGGTGATTATTTAGCTCTGATTAATTGATGAAGCTCATTGGTCTGGCAAGTGTTGCAGATTTTATTACTTTGCCCGTTATTTCATCTGTAACATTGTTTAGTCCAAGGATTCTGCTCTAGATAGCAAATGGGCTAATACATTTGTTTGGGGGGTTAAAAGCTTCTCTTTGATTCTATTCTAATTTCTCACTATATAATAGCTATTCTGTGGCCTAGGTCAAATAACGGGGATAGGGGACAGGGAGTAGCCCCAGCTATGCTTTCATAAAGAGCCTTATTCACATGAATTAGTATTTTTTCAATATATTTTGGATTAATTATCTATTCATATACAAATATTCACAATGCTATTTATTCTATTTTCACCAGTTGTAATATTCTGTAGGTTTAATCCATTAGATTTATTTTAGTTTGCTCACTTATGACTCAGATACAGTCTGCCTTTCTAGCAGAATAGATGCCAAAATACCAAGCACTTCTTTAAGGATAAAACAATGTGTTTGTAAGCTAATGTCACCCAAGATAATTCCCCCATACTTTCTCAAAATAATTCACCCCTACCTGTTCCTTTTGTGGTGTAACCTAAAGACCAGCCCTTATATAGACTAATTTGACATCACAAGCATTTGATATTAGAGAACAAAACAGCAAACGTTTTTACATTTATGCACCCATCCAAATATATTCCTATTTATTATTTTGTACAATACTATATTTTTACAACATCACTCAATAACATACCCCACTTTACAGACAAAGTCACTAAAGAGTTGTCTAGCCATGAAAAGCACAAGGACATAGATTTCAATTTTTTTTTACATTTTCCAGTGCTTCAAAGCAAGGAATACATTATTTCTCATTATATACAAAATAACATGCAAAACAGTTGGTCTTTGTGGGTTTTTTTTTGTTTTGTTTGTTTTTTGCCTTTGTTAATTCTTTCAAACAGATATTACTTAAAGGGATATTGTTATTACTACCAGAGAAAAAAGTTTTTGCTTATGCTATAAATCAATATATGCAATTTAGCAATTTACTATTGAATTCGCATAGCAAATCCACTACAATTTTCCCATTGTAAAGTCACAATAATTTTTTAATGTTAAGATTGCAACAATTTTCCCATAATAAAGTAGCAACTGTGACAATATTCTCATTATAAACATGTGACTGTCCTTATCTGGCAAATTCGCACCTATACACAACAATTGGGACTTTAGTGAATAACCCCCTATGTGCTTAGATAACAGATGATTTGCTTCCAGCAGTCCAAATCACTTTAATGTCTGTGATTGAGACTATCTTTGTAACAGAAAGATATAGCCCTGTAGGCCTATGGCGCTATAAAGAGACAATTGTTTTCATCAGTGCAGCCTAGTGAGATCTCAGCGCAGTGCTTAAGATACCTGTTCAAGATAGAAAATGACACATTTAAATTCCATTTTTATGAAAGTTATATATCTTTCTTCACCAAAAAGTGCAGTGTTGTTTATAGATGTAAATAGGATCATTTAAATAAAATAAATATAAGTAATATAGTGATCATGTGTCTATGATCTAAATATATATGGCTCCTACCTAGGTATAAACACTATACACTATGAATTATCATAAAAACTATATACTTTTTTTTCCTAAATGATGCACAATATATAATCTTTTTAAATCCTATGAAATCCCTTTTTAGAATATATATATAGTTATGTTTTTTTGCTGTATTTATTGTCAGGAAACCCCACATATTTGATGCACACATTGCAAAATGTAGCAAATGTGAAGAATACCTTGTTTACATTTTCTTTTACCTTGATATTGTATAATACCCAATCCTTCAGCGTTTATCTATTCTGGAGAATTATTGATGTAAAAACAGCATAATTACCTCAGTGAAGAGAGGGGCGCAGAGAGGAAAATAGGTAATAAACACAAGACATGACCATCTGTCATTTTTCTGCATCGTTTCAGCCATTGTGGCTTTATTTCAGCACCTCTGAAATAGCTCCGACATTATAGACTCATTTACATTGATCTGGTGTAATTAATCCCTGACAATAATGTACACTTTCTGGGATCTTTTTATTGCACAAGCAGATAGAAACTTGTAAAATCTGCAACATACTGTATATCATTAAAAGGGCTGAGAAATATTGACTGCTCTTGAGCGAAGGTGTTTTGAAAACATAAAATACACAACCCAACACTTCACAAAAAGGCTGAATATAATAACAGTCCTATGTGATATGAAGTTTTCTAACTTCAGTACAATATATCAAATACTGTGATCTTTCACAGAAAGCACACACCCACAAATACCCATACATACACACACGTACACACATAATCATGTGTCCACATATGCCCACTCAGAGACACTACACAAAAATATTAATCTCACCATATAAGCAATGTGAAATTAATAAATTGTTTTGTTTGTTTTTATACAATATGCAGTTGCATATTTACATACATTTTGAAATTCCTTATTTCACATATTTTTTTTAGTCTGTTTTGATATATTTCCAGAATACGATTGGCATGTATTAGTGATGAGGTTAAAAATTAGGCAGCCATCAGCTTGGAATAAATATTTGTTGAAAAGAAAAATGCAGGCTCCTTCAGAGGAGGGAAAATCATTGAAATAAATATGTATAGGAACACAGAGGCTTATTAACAAAGTGCGCAAAAAATAGTTAATGATCAGGACTGAATGGCATCTTTCACCATATGAAATACAGACTTTGCATGTTTTATTTAACAGCATTGGATTCTAACAGAGTCAAAATTTACAAAAGGGTTTTTATTTGTAAGATCTTATGGGCCGGACTCTATTGTGTCCAAAGTCAGCCTGTTGTTATACACTGCTAAATATAGCTGTTAAATATAAAGGGACATAAAAAAGAATAATACAATTATAAAAATAATACAATTATGATGTGTTGTGTTGGCATAAGACACATTGTAATTATATTGCAATAAGATTTGTTTTATTTATTTTTATTTAAATAGGCATTTTTTTTTTTATGGCTAACTGAACAACAAATAATATATGATTAATTACACATATCCACTCTGTGAATCTAAATGTTCCTACATTAGAGAGTTACAGATAACTAGGAGGATCTACTGCCTCTCCTGCGTTTATTATCCAGGTGGGGCTCAACCCCACCACTTATTTTTACCAAGATCTTTACCAACTCTGATCTAACTTACCTTATTTCTAAGGTTGCAAATCACCTTTAAAAATTGTTTTTATTAAAATGAATAGAGATATCCACGGGCATGATAAAAAGAGTTATCAAGTGTAAACCTGATAGTCCAGAAGGTGTAACATTTACTTGGTAGAATGGGGCTGTGATATAATTTGTATTTTTTTTTCAAATACTGTAGGTTTCATTACTTTGTTCTCACTGTTTCTGGAGAAATGCGGATTCAAGTCCCTGCTGAATTTTAATTGTTTGTCTTTTCTGTGTGTAGATGGTGGTAGCCTGCAATTAGCATGACTACTAGCCAATCATAACTGCTCTCAGTCTGGTTTGTGGTTCTGTGTGGCCAGAGTAAAAAAAACTCTATAAAGCAGCCATACTAACCAATGCCTGTTGAAGACAGGAGAGACCTTTTAAAGTTGCCATTTTTATATAAGTTAAACATGTTGACCATGTATGCTAATGGAGGAGGAGCAGGTAAAGGAAATTGACTTGATTAAGACTCAGGAAAAATAATATTTATTTTGAAAAAAGAAGAAGGAATAACACTTGCTTGTCTTTTTTTACCTTTATAGAAGGTTGACAAGATTACATATGATACTGGTATAGTAAGTAATCACTTGGTGTACAATGGAGTGTCTTGTTGTTTGTTATTATAATGATATAATGTTGTTTGTTATTATAATGATATAATTTGATCTCTCTTTGAAGGTTATTTCTCTTGTGGTTGAATGAAAAAAATGCATAATACTGTTTTCCAGATATAGTAAATATGTGTCTTGTCTAATTTATATTGCATTAGTGCCCTTCTCCTTGCTCATTCATTTTGCTAAATATGCATCCGGTACTTTCTTGAAATCGGTTTTGTTAGAACAAACTCTAAAATTCATTTTCCAAACTCTAAAGCCAATTTTCCTAGTTACAGCATTAAAAATCCTAAGATTTCATTTTACAAGAAATGGAGACATCTTCTTTGCATTAGTTTCATACAGAACACGTCAGTCAGTTTTTATTTCATCTGCCACTCTCTAATATTTATATAAAATAATCAATTCCCTTTTGGCACTTAGTAGAGTCTTGTAAAAACAAGTATAGCTTGGATCAGGGGCTTACAGTGTCCACTCTCTCCCCACAGTATATTCACAAGTACTTGCACTCTAGTAGGGGACATACAGCAGCTACTGTTTAAGGTTGTAGATTGCAGTAATGCCTGCTGCTCCTGCTATATTTATGCACATAGTTCTATAAAATAAATTTAATCCAGTATAATCCAGTTATTCATTTAGTATCTCTTTTCTGCAGTAACATAATGACCACTTTTGAAAATCAGATCCCAAATGCTTGCTGCAAATTCTGGAATGTGGAATTAGTGCTTTAAAAAGTGGCACCCTTCACCCTTTTGAATGTACAGACATTTACATACAGGTCACTATGTACTGCAGTTGCAGCTTACTGACTTTATTTTCAGCAAATAACTTTTGACGGCAAGTACATTAGCAACATAGCATGTTATATAGCAGATGATAGATAAATAGACATAGTTAGATACATAGATAGAAAAATATTAGTCAGGCAGTGAGATTTATTTTTTTATTTAAACAACAAGCATCTATGAGCACTTTATGTAACAACAGAGAAACAAGGACACACCAGTCTTCAAAAGTCCTAATTAAATTGCAAACAAGCATAGGTTTTATGGGGTATACCTCAGTGAAGCACTGAAGAAGGGAGATACAGCCTCAAAATGTTTGCTTGTTTCCAAATTCAACAAAGGCTTTTGTCTGAAAGACTGGTGTGTTCTTGTTCTCTTTTTCACTACTGGATTATGGATATACAGATTGCCAGACCATGGTCAGTGTGTAACAATACAATAAAGGAAAAGGTGTGCAATTACCTAATATTGACCATTTTTTCTGATATCCATGTGTGCTCCATGTTTACAATGATGTTTAATTAAATAAGCAGCACAGGGCTACACTGGGCACACAGTATGCCTAAGAATGAATTACCTTTTTGAATATGGACTACAAGCAACAAGAATATATTACTATACAGATACAGAACACTAAGCACTCCATTCAAAAAAAATTTGGGCGAAATTTAGTAAACTAGGAAAAACGCGATATTGCTTTTCCGAGTTTATTCCAGCAAGACTTTGGAAGTGTCCTGCAGTAAATATCGCAAGATTTTTTAATCGATATTTACTGACAGAAACTTTTGATTGAGTTTTTTTATATCGACTTTTTGCTAAAAAGGTAGACATACCACTAATGTAAAGTACGGCTACCTTTCCATCGAAAAATTCATTTGAAAAACTCGATCAAAAAGTTTCGGCCGGTAAATATCGATCAAAAATATTAAACGATTTTTAACGCATGAACAGCCGAGATGTTCTCAGGATAAACTCGGAAAAGCAAAATCGAGCTTTTCCAAGTTTAATAAATTTCACCCTAAAAATTTAAAGAGTGATACTTTCTGTGCTATATAATGCATTGGAATTTGCTCTATCCAGATAATTAACTTTGCGAAAAATCAGCATTCTATGGGTAAAATTTATTAAACTAGAAAAGGCCAATTTGTTCAGTAAAGGCTTTTTTATTGGTAAAAATCGACAAATATTTTTCGATAGAAAGGTAGCCATACTACTAATGTAAAGTATGGTTACCTTTCCATTGAAAAATCTAATCGAAAAACTCAATAGAAAAGTTTCAATCGGGAAAATTCGATCAATTTTTACCGATCAAACAGCCGAGGTCTATGGGGGGAATTCACCATTGTGAGAAGTGAGGTCCGGATCCTTCTCCTCACTTTGCACATAGTGTTATGCGCTCGCTGATGTCCTGCACGCGGACATCAGCGAACGTTTTAAAGGGATTCCAGTCTTGGTGAGACCAAAAGAGTTGCCTCGACGAGACTGGAATCCCTTTAAAGCGCTCACTGATGTCCGTGTGCATTCACTTTGCACAATGGTGAATTACCCCCTATGCAGGATAAAGTCAAAAAGGCTGACGTCGGCCTTTTCGAGTTTAATCAGTTTTGACCTATACGTAATACAAGTGACAGTCAAAAAAATGAGGTCATGTACAAGTATAGACACAATCTGCATTCTGCTTAAAAGCCTCATGATTTAATTGTTTGTTAAAATTATCGCTTCTTCTACTCTAGAACATATATGTTTGCAAATATTCCTTATTATCATTCTGTGGTATTTCTGGGCACTAAAACAAACCAATAAATTGATCAAATCAGTGACAGGCCATGTTATACTAAGAAGTTGAGGATGAGTTTCAAACAGCTTTGACTTTAGTAGTTGAAATAGTACTAGTCACTAGTCAGCTAGAACACTTTTCAGTTATACATGTAATAGTTTGTATATGTATTTTTAGGTTTACTTTTTGGACTATAGAGGAAAAAGCAAACCTTCATGTTGAAATGGAAACAGCTATAGATTTGGATATTTCTGGATTTCCCAATTTATTTGATCTGTGACAAACTATGATGAAATGTCAGAAGGGTTAATAGAAGATGAGATGTTGTATTTTTCTCTTTGCCTTTTGAAAGACAGGACACATGTTTCACAAATCCATTTCAGGTTGGATATTAAGGTCTGAATTGTATTTTTACAGAACACAGTCCCTTCATAAATTCACATCTGAGAGCATCATTGTATTAGACATATGAGAGACTATTGACCAAAATCTAGTGCACCTATACATTCCAAATGTACTTACCGATAATGTACTTGAGCCGTCTTTCATTTTATATCTGAAATGAGAAAAAAACAGCCATTTGAAAGCATCTGCTTGATTTAAGCACCCAGAGAAGTAAAATATTGCTTTAAACACAATTATAATGACACATATTGTATAGTGCATTCCGCCCATCAACTGTTTGAACCATAATAATATAGTAAAAATGGAGGAGGGGGAGCAGCAGAGCTTTAAATGTAACAAAACAACCAACTGGAGCATATTACGATTCTCTTTTGCCATATACTCTAGCAGAAGAAAACAGAACTTCGCAGTGTTAGCAGCAGCTGAAATTTAGAATTATTGTTTCCTTCTAACACAAGACTCATTTTCCACGGCCACATTTGCAGCATAATAAGCTTTTTGTTATTTTTTCAATTAGAGTCAATTGACCTAACAAAATGGTTGCCAATTAAGTGATTTTTGTAATGGTCCGGGGGTAATTTACTCGAGCTTGTCAGCTGTGTTTCATGAAGATGTCTTTTTTTTCTGCATCTCTCTCTCTTCCTTTTACCCCTCTCTCTCAAGCATAATGGTTCATAATTTTGAAATCTTCTCCTTCTGTTTCCTTCACAATAATTTGCAATTACAGGAAGTTGTTGGAGGTGATTTTTTTTTTCTTTTTTACCTTGCCTTTGAGTTAGTAATTTTAAATAAAATGTACATACTTGTAAGAAGAAAAAAAAAGGGCTATTACTGAAATCACTTTTTGTGTAAACTCAATTATTTCATGAATAGTGACACCAGAGTCTGACTGCTAAAGCCTGCTGTATTATATGCAGGGTAAAAGGTTTATGATACGCAGAACAGCCCTTGAATCAAACTGTTATTCATGAAAGTAAACAAAAATGAAAGTAATTAGACACCGTCTAGGTATTCCAAGACTCCCAGTATAATATATATATATATATATATATATATATATATATATATAGACACATACCCAGAATATCCGCACTCTATGTCACACATTTCATGTGGAATAAATAATCTACTGTTGATCTTTCTAGTAGATCTATCTAGAAAAAAACTGTCTTTTATTTACAACTATCTTGTATGAATGTATAATTTTATTTATAAAGTGAAACAAATATATGCAGCGCTGTACAATTCAGCAACACCAATATAATACAGACATGGGAAAAGTGCATTACACAATACAAGTATAATATCACAAGGACACTTCACTTTAAGTGCCAGGTTGTGGTTGACACAAGATATTAGAGGTCCCTGCCCTATAGAGCTTACAATCTAAATGGCAGGAAGACTTACATACACAGATAGAAGGGTAATAAGAGCTGCAACAATGTGCTGAAACACAAATAAACAAATACAAATATTAAGCATAAATAACTAATTAAGGATTAAATAATCTTTTTTATAAATATCATACTTTATTATGCTTAATGACTACATTTCATACTTGTTCTTTTTCTCTGTCTAAATATTTTTACTTTGATTCTCTCTTAATCTATGAAATGATAGTGTGGCAGACCTTTACTTCTAGGTCAAAGAGCTTGCATTTAGCTCACTCAACCAATCTACACAGTTTCTGGAGTCAAAGCCCCTTCTTATTACATGGAGTACAGAGGGAAATAGGGAATACCAAAAATATCAGGGTACTTAATCATTTTTTTGGTGCAACACTATTTTCATAATAATGGCATCCAGTAACTTATCAAATATGCAGATACATCACATGAGAGGCTATCATACTGCAAGAAAAACTCATTGTTCATTGGCAGGGTATATGCAACAATAACCCATCAAAGTATAAGACCAAGGTAACATAACATTTATTGGATATAAAAAGTCGATTCTGAAAGCGGATGATGAATTTAAGTAAACTCTTAACATTTCATTTCCTATCAGAGTTGAACCAATTCTATGTGGAATATAGTAGGCCCTATCTCACAGGCTGGCAGGTAACATCAATTCTGTTCTAAACTTATGCAAAGCTGCATTAAGATTGGTCTGGGATTAAGATGCTGAATTACCACTATAATCAATAAGAACTAAACAATGTGAAGCCAAAAAGAAAAGTGGGGTTTATAGAGTCACCCTGACCCTTTTTCTATAAAGTTGTTACAATTTAAAACAATTGAGGATTCATTTAAGATCTGAAAAATACAACCAATATTATAATTAAATATATCCCTATATTATATAATTTTCCATTTATAGAATTTTACCCTCCAACAAATTTTTTTCTACCATAGCTACCATAGCTTTCTTTACCTGAACAGACAACAGCACTTGGTAACTAGAGAGAAACTGCTAAGGACAGCATCCTGCTGTTATTAACCATTTTCTCTAGTATTAAAGACTATCAGCAGATCTAGAGACAGTAAAGGATTGGGTTTTTTTTTTCAGATGGTTTCCAGAGCAGAGCAGGAATTGTTTAACTCTTTAGCAGAATCTAGCTTTGATCATCAAGTTGCATTTGCAAGGTTTCACACTACTGTGAATACTGTTGCTAAAAACCAGTTGGACCAACTCAGTAGGTCTGACAGCTTGCATGTAAAAATCACTACAATGTGAATGAAATCTCCAATCACTCCTTCACATTTCATTGTATTTCGGGTTGTAACATACTGCAACTTTGGTGCATCCCCATTCCTTTCTATGGACTTGCGTTAAAACAATGCAGGGAACAATGCATAGAAAACAGAAATACTGCATTTTTAATGCCTTGATCTCTTAAAATCAGAATTTGTAGAATAAATGCAACGAAACCACATCAGGATTCCATTTCACATCTTCCCAGGATGGATTTGTAATTCTGATGGAAACTGATACACGCACATGAAGGTCAAATGTTAACTTGAAATTGGCCTTATTGTGCATGGTGATATCGGTATGTTGCGTATACCATAATAAAAGAGTCATTTACTTCCCATTTAAAAATGATTATCATATCAGATATCTGACTCTATATTTTTGATTATTTTATTTACTTTGAAAAAAAAAAAAGAACACAGAATATGTGCTTATTTGCTTTGGTTCACTGACAAGCCAATACATCCCTATATTTTCTATTAGATTCCATCACTACAAAAGGTGAATTCAATTTTGCCGCGATCATTGGTTGATACGGTGGTTGCTTTTTTTTTTTCCCAAGGTTTGTTTCAATAACCTGCTCTTCTTGAAAAAAAAACACTGAAACAAATGATCTTGAGATGCTTTAAAAATAATAACCAGTCCATCTGCTCGACGAGCCACTTCAGATATTGCACTGCTGTGATCAGATCTTGAAGTTTTTATATTATTTTTGCCAAAGGTTCTCGGTGTAAAATCTCCTGCCTAGACCTAAAGGGATTAGCCTTGCTCTACTTTTTCCCTTGTCCCAGCTGCTTCATAAGGTAGCATGTACTGTGGATATTACTAATACTTTAGGGTCATCACTTATTCCATTAGTGACCACTGCCAGTCCTGGGAGGCAATATAATTTAATCTTATCTGGATTGCATAAACGAACTCCATCTCTTTCCATAGTAAAAGCAAACTACTTCCTTTGTTATTTTCAAAATAAATACTTTAGTCTCCATTATCACTAAAACCAAAGACAATCTGAAGTGGTCACTTTACAAACATACATAGTATATATACATATACTGTGTACTTTTTTCATACATAGTGTTTTTTATACTTATATATTTATTTTAATGTATTAATATATCTACATTATGCTACTTATCAGATACAGATTTTTGGTTACATGTGGAATTACATATATTTTCATATGTATAAGAAAGGAAAGATCCCTGTCGTTGAGTGCTAAATACAGAAAATGACTAGCAGCTGTTAAAGGAGAACTAATTCAGTCTTTTTTTTAACTTTAAAAAGTTAAAAAAGAAAGTATGTATCCCTGGAGTTAAAGCAAGATATTTTAAAGGGACAGTTACATTCTCCTTATAAAATAAATTGCAGTGGTAATCTCCAAGGCTTCCAAGGTGAAGAAGCTTTCAAAATTCCCCCCCCCACCTTCTAATATTTTTCTTCATAACTGCTGGCCCAGAAATCAGTTTGGAATTTCGATAAGTAAAAACAGATTATATTATGGAAAAATCTTGGTTTAGGATCAGCATTAAAATATCAAAAATAATAATAGGACTATATTTGTACTCACATAGTCTATAAGTAGTTGATGGCTGCCTGGTGGGGATGGAAGTTGTAACTTAATAGAAGATGAAGAAGTAAAACTGGACACTCCACCACTAACTAACATATGACGAGAGTTTATCTATCTATCTATCTATCTATCTATCTATCTATCTATCTATCTATCTATCTATCTATCTATCTGTATCTATCTATCTGTATCTATCTATCTATCTATCTATCTATCTATCTATCTATCTATCTATCTATCTATCTATATCTATCTATCTATCTATCTATCTGTATCTATCTATCTATCTATCTATCTATCTATCTATCTATCTGTATCTATCTATCTATCTATCTATCTATCTATCTATCTATCTATCTATCTACCTATCTATCTCTTTCTCTCTCTCTTTGCTTCTATTCTATGCAGAATTGCACAGGCATAATAAGTGACTGCCTAATATAGCCCACATTGTAATGTTTGATGCCCACGGAGATAAAATGTCTTACCCCAGGTCATTATATGTGGGCAAGGGAATAAAATACAGGCTTCCAAGAGTCAGGCATTATAGTTTTTAATTACCTATTCATTCTTCCATCATGAAATCATCTATGATGCAGCACAGCTATAGAAACATTTCAGTAAAATATGGTCCAAAGAGAGTGCAAAGAGAAATAAAGCTCAGATAAGAACTAGATTCAGAGTATGACTTAAACTAAGCACCATAATCAAGATGGGTAGATAGACAGATTGACAGACAGAGAGACAGATATTAATATATTTATTTACCATCAGACTTTGTACCTAAGCAAGTTTTACAAACACCTTTTCTTTAAAATATGCATGGCAGTCTTTCCAGTTTCTATAAGGAATCATTTACTCTCCAGTCCAGTTGGACAAACGTTTTTTTTTCTTACAACTAAAAAGTTTAAATGTTATTTTCACCAATAATGGGGGTAATTCAGCAAAGTGAAAACTCACCTTGCGATCCTTCAATTCACCTCGCCGAGACTGTTACGCGCTCGCTTCTCTCCTACACGCGGACATCACCAAATGCTTTAAAGGAATTCCAGTCTCAGAGAGGCAACTGGAGTGGTCGCAAGGTGACTGAAAAATCTTTAAAGCATTCGCTGATGTCCGCGTGTAGGAGAGAAGCGAGCGCATAACCATTTTGGTAAGGTGAATCGAAGGATCACAAGGTGTATGTATGTATGTATAATTTTATTTATAAAGCGCCACAAATTTATGCAGCGCTGTACAGTTCAGTGATTCAAGTACAATACAAACAAGGAAAAAGTGCATTAAACAATACAAGTAAAATAAAACAAGGGTACAACAAATTAAGTGCTAGG
>WMED01008647.1:0-16785 GCA_019650415.1 Pipa parva | reverse complement strand
CTGACTGCTATTGGTTAAGCAGTGTGCTGACCTTTTGGCCACATAAATTAAGTAGGAATGTAGGAGATTACAGATGAAAAGCTGACTTGTGCACATGTGCTAAGTAGTAAGTAGGGCAAAAATGTCCGAGGGAGGGTACCTTTTCATGGAAAACTGGCCAGTACACATCACACACATTTCCTGGCGCAGGAGTTTAGCAGTGCTGCCTACTCAATCATTCTGCATCACATGAAAAAACTACTGTGGAGAAACACTTCTCACTAAGGTACAGTACTGCATATGTAAAGATGTAATCTGACTATAGTTCCCCAATAACGTCACAGCTAGCCATAGAATACCATTGTTTCCTATATCGGTTATTAAAAAAAATATTATGATTTTCCTGGGAAACAGAAGTCCTCACACTACTGAATTTATGATAATCGGGTTTATAAATATGAACTGATATGGTGTCTAAGGCAGAGTTCGAGACATGTACATTCCAAGATGAACTCAATATATACAGGAACTTTTCGATCTAATTTTTCAATGGAAAGATAGCCATACTACTAATGTAAAGTATAGCTACCTTTCCATCGAAAAATTTAACAGAAAAACTCAATTGAAAAGTTTCTGTAGGTAAATATCGATTGCAAAAATCTTGCGATAATTACCGCAAGAAGCTGCCGAGATCTCGCGGGAATAAGCTCAGAAAATCTAAAACGGGCATTTCCGAGTTTATTAAATTGCACCCTTAGGCACTCATTTACCATAGTGCGAAGTGAGCCACGAAGCGTTCAGCTCACTTCACACATGGTGTTATGCGCATGCTGATGTCCTGCACGCGGACATCAGCATGCGCATTAAAGGGATTCCCCTCCCGGCAAGGAGACTCGAGTGCTCTCGCCGGGAGGGGAATCCCTTTAATGCACATGCTGATGTCCGCATGCAGGACATCAGCATGCGCATAACACCATGTGTGAAGTGAGCTGAACACTTCGTGGCTCACTTCGAACTATGTTGAATGAGGGTCTTAATGTTTGCGTGACCTACTACTTTTGTCTCAGCAGCTTTCCAGCTGCTCACTACACTGGCAGTAAAACAAACAAGGTAGATGATAAAAATAAAGCATCAATAGCATCCGCCTAATTTGGGCACTTTCTCATCTTTTTCTTTCTGTTGCTACTATGGCACCCAGGTATTGAACTTGCACTTTGGTTCAGTCCAATAGAAGTTACAGTTTTATGTTGATGATGAGTTGGTATACCATGTGAAAATTTATAAATTCCTTACCTCACTTATTACACTCATATGACTATTTGACCAGTAGTCAGAACTATAGTGGTTATTTATCAAAGTGCAAATTGATGTATAAATGTATTTGCTACTTTTCCAAAATCAACTTGTCCCCAAAGTTTAATTTTTTTCTGGGTGTTGTGACTAATTCGCATGAAATTGGCAACATTATGCTGACCGTGTATTCATTCATCAATTAGCATCTATCTACCAAGGAATGAAACAACACATCAGGTAGTCATCATTGAAACGAAGTCCAAATTTGCCAAGGCATGAATTCAGCAATTTGACTTTGCCTGAAGACTGTGACATAAGGGGTTTCTGGCAGGGTTCCAGCAATAGTCTGGCAATATTTCCCACAAAAAGCTTAGGCTATATGAGAAGAAAGTGTCAAAATGAACTATGAATTATCTACCACTGACAATGTAAAAAGCAACTAGTACCCACTGACTGGAGATTTTTCTGGCAATTAATATTGAGCACACTGTCCGTTATTATATTAATGCATGCACATTGCTGGTATGTTTTCTATGTAAAGATGGTATCACTTAAAGAAAAGCTAAAGGTACCTACACACAAATACGTACATATATAAGTAGTACACCTATCTGCCTCCTAAATCATTGTATTAAAAAATCCAGAATCACTCTGTAGTCTCTGCTTTGTCCCACTGAAGTTTTCACAGCTCTGCACACTGATGGCAGCCATTTTGAATACATTAAGCATGTTAATCCTGACCTGTGACATCACTGCATAAGTTCTGGCAGGAAGCTACAGCTTATCAGCTTCACACTTTACATCAAAATTCTGCTTCTGTGCATGCTCACCTCAGTTAAATTCATCGGGAAGCAGGAAGGGAAGAGGATCGTAGAGCTGCGCACAGCTGAATAAATTGGCCTGTTAGTGAGAGCTGGAGGCAGCACAGAGTAAAACCCTAGTCGGCAAGTATCTCCTCCCTCCCCCTTTCAAATAACCCCTTGACAAAATGATCCTTACGTCTCCTTTATTGATCATTAATAACGTGACTACATTGCCATATATCTTGTATCTTTCTACTCTTATCATCTTTTATATGCCAAGAGGTGAGATGGAAATGCAACAGACTTGAACACATTGTTTTTTTCCTTGAACCGAGAACAAAACTTTTTTTTTTTTTTTACATATTTTATGTTTAAACATCTTGGATGTTTCCACTTGGAACAGTTCCAAACGTGATCTAGAGAATCATTTTTTTCACTGTATTTCACTCATCAATTTGCTTTTCAATAAAATAGCTCCATGTTCAATAAAAATTGTGAACGGAGCCTTTTTTTTCGGAAAAAAGTTTATTGAAAACAAATCTGTTAAGAAAATCAACAAAGACTGATGGTAAAAGTAGATCAACAACAATAACTGAAGTGCTTTAAATTTATGGAAAGTTCAATCTAAGTATAAACATTCTTTTTTTTTTTTATAAACAAGTAAAACCTACAAATCAGCTGCCAGTTTCCTTTCAGCTCCAAGACTATGGAAATGAGAGGAACTAAAGTCAAATATTTAGGTTTAGGAAAAAAATAAAAGTGGAATCATTGCTATATTATAACCGAATTCATTTTGTAGTATTGTGCTAAAGAGGTTTTAAATTCAACGAGCAAATCAAAGCTGGCATGTGCAGGAAATGAAATGAATACACGTGAACTGATGGGAGGACAAAATATTAAAGGCAATATTTATACAAGTCTCCAAATTCACAACATGAGGAAATTAAAAATTTTAAAGTTAATTTAAACTGAATGCCAAACCATTCTATTGCACAGCTTTATTATTCATTCATTGAAATTTGCTTGAATAAAAACGAATGTCTGAGCTCTACAAAGAATCATCGAGAAACATGCAGAATCGGACAAAGGCCACGAGAAAGACGGAGATATTCACTTGTGTTATATTCTCAGCTTTGGTTTACAAAGTAATCAAGGGGGAAAAAAATGTTCTTGTGACCAACCAAGGACCAAGAATTTATGTTTTCATCCTTAAGTTTCTTGACTAACTAAATAAAGCCATGGAATAAGTCAAAGTCCCAGTTGGTTCCACTATTACATTAGAATGTCAAGTGCCTGCTGATCCATATGGCAAATTTCCAATCAATTTTCAGTTCAATGTACACTTCACATAATCTTCAAGCATGCAGTCAGGGAATGGGGGAGAAGTTAGAAATATGCAGTCAAATTGGAGCCAACAATTTCTAACACACTGGCTTCGGACTATAAATTCTTTATTGTTTTTATTATGGTTTGCCCTTGGAATTTCTGCAGCCCACACAGCAGTACAGTTGGCATTATTCTGTAAAAGCTGTAATTCACCACCTATTTGTATTTTGCTGAGTCCTTGCTCACGTCTCCCCTTTGAACAGTTCAAATGCACGGATGAATGCACGTCTAGCATAAAACTTTAATGATTTTTTAAACTGACAACAAAAAAAAGAAATGAAAATCTTACAGGGCAGTGATAAATTGTCCAGTGATTTATTACTGAAATTTCTAGCATCCTTGTTCTGTTATATAACTGGCATAAACCAATAACGGATTTTGTTTTTGGTCCAAGACAAGGCAGTTTAAAAAAAAAAAAAATATTATTAATATTTTTGTTTCACCTTTTTTTTCCTACAGTTGCAAAAATTGGAATAAAGATCAGGATCTGAGCAAACGCTGCAGGCTACAAGCATATTTTTGGGCTCATTGAAAATATGTTGGCAAAAAAAAAAAAAAATTCTAGATCGAATTTCAAAGCAAATGACCAGGAAATAATGAAACAGCAAAATTCTCCAAATAATTTATTGCATCTTTACTTATGACTGTAGCGATGTAATGGAAAATCTTTATTGCCAAACTTTAAGAAGTTCTTCTAATGTTTCATTCAGTGTTTTTGTTAATATATACGGTATATAGCATATATAACGATTTCAATATAAATAAAACGGTTGTGTGCTTTTTTTTTTTTTAACTGCTTCCAGTAAATATTCTGGTGTTTAAAAAGTCACTTAAGGCAGGATCAATAAAATCTAATAAAGAAAAAAAAAATCTCAGATCATATTGCAGTTAATTTTTAGAAATATATCCTTGTTTTATGGAACAGTAGTATACAGGTACATATTATATGTTTATTGTCTGATACAAGGTATTTTTACAAACATTGCACTGTGTGGGCTTAATCATCAAAGTGAGAATTCAACTGCTCAAGGGAATTTGCTTCGGGTCACTACGCTCTGATTCTATTGTTCTTACTAAATAGAGGATACCCATAGCGAAGATGGTGTGAGGAAGGTCACTTACCTTTGCGGTCCGCTCCAGCGCAGGTCTCCTCGCGGCCCAGGGCACGCCGCGTCACTTCCTTCTTGCGGCTCGGGGCGCGCCGCATCTCTGTTTCCTCGCGGCCGTCGGGTGTGCGCGCTGACGTCACGGGCGCGCACACCATGGGCGCACGCATTTTGAATAGTGGGCACGATCAGCTGACAGGCTCCCTAGCTATATAAGGGTGCCTGTCAGCTACACCGGCGCCCGATTATAGTGTTCCTCTCTGGGTTAACTTGCCACAGCACTCTGTTATTTGTTATTCTGTTAAAGTAAAAGACCTTCTATTCTAATTGCTCCTGTTTCCCCTGCACCAGTTCCTTGCATGTCAGCGTTTGCATTACTCTTCTTTTTCCAGTCATTGTTCAGTCCTAGGGGTCGCAACCTGGATACCTTCCACAGCGAAGCCCTAACCTCCTTGCGGGGGCTCTAGGTGAATACCGGAGGTATCTTAGTTTCTGCGCCCTAGGATCTGTTCTTCTCTGAACCTTCTTCCAGTCGCTACCTCTTTCTCCACAGGAGTTACCCTCCCCCATCATTACAGATGGGAGCATGCCAATAGCTATTTCTTGCATAGTATGGTGTAGTCAGTCGGAAAGTAGAAACCCTAGCATCAACCCGCTAACTGGCCACTTCAGTCTGGGGAAGTTAAACTGGCAAATACACTTTGCTGATTTCGCTACTGCAACAGACTACAATGCTTGATGAATAGGCAAATTACCTGTGCATGTGCGCTCAATGTGGTGCGAAGTGCGTCATAAGTGCACAATCTGTTGTAAGCTGTTGAATCTTTTTCAAATTCACCACACTGAAGAGCGCGCTGAACATCCAACTATGGAAAAGTGGCAAATAAAGCGAATTCACACCTTTGTGCGACATTCCAGCCTTTCATGAATAAGCTCCAAAATTTCTCATGTTTCTTTTGAAGTTCTAAATTTATATATGAATACCGCAGGTGGTGCTCTGAAAAGGATTTATCGTAATTTCCAGTTTATTCTTTTATGGGGACAGCTCTCATTATCATAAGCTGTTAGCTCCTAAATAAAAATGATTTATACGGGTACTAATAATACATTGTCCACTTGTAAACTGTCCTAGAAATTGATTTTGCTCCTTTAAGTCCAGATACTTTGACACTACAGTAACAAATTGCTTGAATATCCATGGAGTTTGCAAAATGTATGTATGTTTTTATTTATAAAGCACCACTAGTTTACGCAGTGCTGTACAATCCAACAATACAGTTATAATACAGACAAGGGAAAGTGTGTAACAAAGAACAAGTGAAGTAAATTACAAACATATAATCAAGAACATCTAAGTGCCAGGCCATGACTGAAACAAGAGGATGGAGGTCCCTGTCCCAAAGAGCTTACAATCTAAATAGGAGGAAGACTTACATAAACAGATAGAAGGGTAACAAGTTCAGTAGCAGAAAGCATCAGTTCATTTGGGTATAGGTGCCATTTAAATAACAAAATAAATAAAAAAATATAAATTTTGAATATATAATTGTATAAATATAAAATGTAGACATGAAACCAGCGCTAGTGCTCCAAGAGGTAAGATTTTAATTTAGATTTGAAGATATTGATGGATTGCTCTTGGCAGAGGTAGAGGGGTATAGAATTCCATAGAATAGGTGGCAGCAAGAGAGAAGGGTTTAAGACAAGGACAGGTCTTGGTGAGGGGTTCATGAAGGAGGTTAACTTGTGAAGAGCGAAGTCGCATACAAGCGAACAAGGGGAGATTAAATGTGTGTTTAATCAGGTGCAGGTGCAATAAACATTGTAAGCAGGATAGTTAACCAAATCCTTTTATACAAAAGACACTAAGGCCTTATCAGAGGCATATATTAAAAATGCTTGGAATAGATATGAAAACATACAACTAATGAAAACGATTTAAAAAGTACATGAAAAATTATTCTGGGGGGAAAAAACGGACACTATTTCACTTAAACTTGTTAAAACAATCTATAAATACCATTATTTTATATATATTTTTTTTTTTTGCTATTTAGGTTCACTGCTCAAAACCATTTTTATGTGAATTCATTTGAATGTGTGGTCTATATTTATAGTTAACAACGGAATTTACAACAGGTAAATATCTACTTGTCTTCTAACTGACCCACAGCTAAAAGTGAACCCGCACCTAGTGAAATGTCATAAACAGTGGTGATAAGTCACATCACTGTACCTGACCTCAATACACATTAGGCCACTATTCCAGCAAGGGCATTAAATCTACTTGTTATTGTACCAAAGGTTACTGATGATTTACATGGTGCTGACTTGTTAATTGCCACAGGGCAGATGCAATATAGAATCTGCTCAGGAGTATAGTTAACCCAGGTCAGCCAGGTGTTGTACTTTGACAAGAAAACCATTTCCCAGTCATTATCTTTTCATCTCCGGGGATATGAGCCCTGTGTGTAATTGTTGTTTTAGATATGCTTTAAACTGTTGTTCTGATTCATGTTTTAGTGGTAGAACGGCTGTAAGGGTCTCTAATGTATACTTGCAGTGGAAAAATGTTATAAAGGAAAAAAACATTACCAATCACAAGCCTAATATACCATATAAATGGAAAAAAAACCTAATCAATCCTAATTAATTAAATTAATTAAAACACATTTGTTAATGCTGCAAATATTCTAATGCAATGAAAGGCAGCAAGCATCTAACATGCACCTGTAAAACTGTAGAACTTGGCATAAGTAAATGTAAAATGCATCGACACTGTATTGTGGACTTAAAGGGTTCCTTAAATTAAACTGCTATTTGAATTTTCATGGCAGTTCTGCAGTTTGGATTGGCATGGCAGTTCTGCAGTTTGGATTGGCATGGCAGTTACTGTAAAACGCTATCTTGGAAGTTAAATGAATTTTTAAAAATTGTTTAATGTTGTTCTTATCGATGGTTTCAGCCATTTTTTTATCATTTGGGCTTTTTGGGACACTTTATCTAAAGACCTATAGAATATACATACGTGAGAGATTTAAAGGGGCACTATAGTGCTGATATAAATGAACACATACATATAAAACTCCTTTATATTAAGCCAATTGCTGACATAAATAGTTAAAAAAAACTTTTTGGGAAGAAATAATACTTGTAGATTGTTTACCTTAATTAGTATTCCTGAGAGTTGACATTTTCCTACCCCCACTCCCCCTCCTCTTTCTGTTCTGAAAGTCAGACAACAGGAGAAGAAAAAGCTGCCTGACCTTTTGGCTGTATAAATTAAGTTGGAATGCAGGAGATTACAGAGGAGAAGCTGACTTGTGCACATGTGCTAAGTAGTAAGTAGGGCAAAAATGTCCAGGGGTAGGTACCTTTTCATGGAAAACTGGCCAGTACATGTCACACGCACATTTCCTGGTGTAGGAGTTTATCAGTGCTGCTTACTCAATTTCTATGTCACATGAAACAACTACTGGGGAGAAACACTTCTCAATAAGGTATAGTACTGCATATGTAAAGATGTAATTTCCCTTTAAGTTCCCTTACATATGAAAATAGAGGAAGTGTTATGCACTGAAACTGGATCCCCTTGGAGAAACAGACACTGGGTTTCTTACTAAAAGACAAATAAACAGACACAGAATTGTAAGAGAGGTGAGACTACCTCCCTTTCCCAATTGTCTTGTAGATCTACTTTCTCTACTCTCCCTCTTCTTCCTCCCCCCCCTACTTATTTTCCATCTCTACCTTCCTTCATAATACATGACTGGTATATGTCGGGTCCAGGTTGATAACTGTATAGATACAGTGGTGTAACAACAGGGGTCACAACAGTCATGAGTTTGGCAGGACTGCTGCAACCCCATTTCTAGTCACACAGCATTTGTACCTGGCACCCTCCAGGAGCTAGGTTAAGTGTCCTGAGGATCAGTGGTAGAGAGGGGGCCAGTGCAGTCTTAAACTAAATAAATAAAAAATTTAAAAAAAAAGGTAAAAGATGGCGATAGCTACAAAACAGGAAATAAAAACACAAAACAAAGGAAACATTTTTTATAATTTTTACCAGAACTGTGTAGTAATAATAATTGCGTCACCAAAGGTGACAATGTATTTCACTACAGACACAGAGCTCTGTTGGTGAATACTGACAAAACGGAATAACAAAATGTACCAGTAAAGCTACAGTACGCAGAAAAAAGTTTGGACCCTTGTAATGGAATTGTTTTAACTCTTTTTGCATGTGGGCTCAAAATATGTGTCTTAAAGAGATACCAAAAAAAGGTACATGGGTTTTAAATCCTCTCTACAGTAACCAAACAAAAAGAAAAAGTAGCCCCTTATAAATATGTAATCACTTCTAAGTGACGTCGACCGTCACAAAGTACCCGGCCTCCTTCCTAATTTTCTTAAAACACCCACTGAAGCGCATGCACAAAGAGTTTTTTTTTCAGATCTGCACATGCGCTTCATTGGGTGTTTCACTGAAATTAGGAAGGGGGCGGGAACTATGTAATGGTCTACGTCACTTACAGAGGGCTGCATCTGGAAGTTTGGAGGAACAATCTTGGGCGTAGGATTGTGTTCATGAAGCTAATCCTGCAGCAGTACTGTAAGTCTACTGATAGCAATAAGAATGTTTTACTACTATAGTTCTTCTTTAAATCTTATCATTTGTCTGAAAAAACAATTCTCTAATACAGATACTGCTCGTTCCTCCATTTCCTGTTCCGGAGCTTTGCTGAGCTGGCTTAGGTCACTGGTCCCTTCTTACTTACTTCTCCTTTAAATCATAGTAGCAAGGCCTTCTTCAGTCTGGTGCTATATAATATTGAGCTTAATTAGGCAGCTCACACAACACCATCTGTTGGCTGAAAAGTAATATTACACATTAAAAAATGTAAAAACAAAAAAAAAAAAATAGTAAAGTGTTACTCTGAAGAAGGCATTAAAGACATTGGATAGCACAGGTGGACATGGCCATTGGTCATTTCAGACACTGAGGAAATAATTAATACAGTGACTTCATTAAGTTACCATGTCTAAAAATAAAGGTGCAAAAAGGGTTATAATGTGCACAGCTGAATAATTTGCTCATAGACATCATTGTTTTTCAAAACTTTATATGTCTCCTTTAAATAATAGCTTAGGGTTTAAAGATAAAGTAATGAGGCTGCACTCCGTTTGCCACATTGCTATTTTTATAGTTAACATATTCAGGCTACTCCTGTCAATAAAAAAAAAGAAAACTTCTATGATGTAATTGGCACTTGACATGAGAAATGATCTGACTAAAGGACAAATTGCACATGACTTGTTTTCTTAACTTCATACTATTCTCTAAGATTTTTATGACCCAACAGGGGTCTGAATTGTAGTGGGATTATGAAGTGACAGCAATTACCCTCATAGTTTCCAGGCCACTTGCATAAAAATGTAAGGAAATATTTCTCTCTGCAATTTGAGGTTTGACAGTTTAGTGGCCTTAACAAATTGCGTTCAGCTTCATGGTTTATATGGAACATTTCATCTAACACTAGTAGATTAGAGACTAGGTTTATTTTGTTTTGTTGTTTGAAAATTGCCAACTGGCTCGATTCCATGCACGTCATCCTTCCGCAAACCTAGCGATCGTCCCTTCAGGTTAAAAGAATTTCTTTTGTTTACTTATAGAGATGAGTGATCCTCTTTGGGTTTGGTTCACCGAAACCACCAAAGTTTAGATGAATACATCATGAACCCCTCATTTTTCACTTATCTGAAACAAATTCATTCAAAATTTATGAAAGACAAATGATTCGCAAAAGTTTTCTTACTGGTCCAAAGTAAAGGAAAAAGCCTGCTGATTTCCTATCTGCAGAGAATAAGCCTCATGGTACATTAGGATAAAATACATGAAGATGTATGATCACATGTAACGGGAGAAATTTATTAAACTCGGAAAGACCGCTCTCGGGCTTTCAGAGTTTATCGTGCAAGATATCAAAGATTTTTTCTTTTTTTTTTTTCAATGGAAAGGTAGTCATACTTTGCATTAGTAGTATAGCTACCTTTTAAATTTAAAAAAAAAAAATCGAGATAGAAAAACCCGAGACAAAAAAAAATGTAAAAAATTTTGCAAGAACACTGCAGGATCTTGCATGATAAACAAAGAAAGACTGAGGGGGTAATTCAGTAAAGTCCAAACTTACCTGACGATCCTTTGATTCACTTTGCAGAGACTAGTACGTTCTCCCTGCTCTCCTGCATGCGGAGACCAGCGAACGCTTTAAAGGTACTTCAGCTCACCCCGCGACCACTCGAGTCGCCTCGCCGAGCCAAAGTACCTTTAAAGCATTCGCTGATCTCCGCGGGCAGAAGAGCAGGGAGCGCGTACCAGTCTCGTCGAGCTGATGCGAAGCATCGCAAGGCGAGTTCGCACTTTTTTATATATATATATATATATATATATATATATATATTTTAACGGTATCATTGAACCCTTGAATGTATATCTGTTTTTCCTATTCATGATACTGAACTCTCTGGAGACCATTTGTATTACATTACACTACAACAAATTCACATCAGGCCTCCACAATGATTGGTGCATCCCAAAGAGCTGAGCTCCAGATATGACCCATGCTCTAGCACTGGAAATATAGTCCGCTGATATACATCTAAACCAGCTACTAGTAACAATAATACAGAGGCAAACTAGAGGCAATAATGCTTCACTGAACAACTAATGACACATTCAAATCATTCTTCAAGCACAGGCAACAAGCACCCCCACACGAAAAATAAAAAGATAAACAAACCATTTAAAAAGACCTAAGGGAAAGTCTTTTAAAAACATTAAATGTCACACTTTTGGCTAAATAAAAATGGACTTTCTATATTTTCAAATCCCACCCAGGTTGTGTAATGATGCATTTAGAAAACATAGATTTTAAGTTTTACCATATCAAATAACTTTCCAAATTAACAAGGGTAATTAAGCATATCTGGAAGTCAATCTTTATACATTTTCCAAGTTTTATAAAATATTATGCTCTCAAAGTAACGCACACAAATCTTTAGTGATGTATTTAATCTTTGTTACAGGAAATATATGGCCAAATTACTGAAAGAGTAACATTTCCACAAATTTACCAGTATAGCTTATTTATTTATTTATTTATTTTTTTACTTTTTTGTTTCTCATTTATAAAATTAATTTGATCATAAAAGTCTTTCCAAAAAAAAAAAAAAAAAATGGATAGTCATTCGTTATTTTTTGATTTGATCACAAATCACAATAAGAATAATTCCATTTGGTATAAATGTATTTCATCTAGGTTTCAGTTGATGTAGAACTTTTTGCTCTTGATGTTCATAAAATTTTCTTTTCAAGATAGAACAAATCTTCCCTAGAACATTCACAGTTTTACCCAACCAGAAAATAAAGAATAATCAAAAATTTTGTTTTGGAAAAAAAATAAAAGTTGTTAGTTAGTCCCGGAAAGGACTGAAGAATGCTTCCATTCTTGCATTGCAGACCATCTACCTGTGCAGGCTTGTCCAGCCACCACTTTTTAGAATTTAAAGAGGTGCCATACATTGACTAAAACCTCGTGCAACAGAGGCTTTCCATACCACTTATATGCAATACTCAGCTTCCAATTAATACATGGCGCTAGTTCAAATTTTGAAAATGTAAATGTTTGACAACCATAGGTGAAATGTTCTTTGATCCCAGTGGCAAAACAAAATTGACAAGGTATAAAGTATACTAATTTGGAAATGTTCATCATTTCACATGACCTCTCTAAATATGATTTTCTCATTAAAGAATGCACACTTAGATTGTAAGCTCTATGGGGCAGGGACCTCTATCCTCTTATTTCAATCATGACCTGGCACTTACAATAATGTATTTTCTTGATTATATGCTTGTCATTTACTTCAAACGTTCTTTGTTCTGCATTTTACCCTTGTCTGTATTGTCTGTATTATTACTTGATTGTACAGCTCTGCGTAACCTTGTGGCGCCTTATAAATAAAAATATACACACATACATAATCTTTAAAGGCTATTTGGCTAATAATATCTATTAATTTGTTTGTTTAGTTTGACTTTATTCAAAAACATCTCTCTACATGAGAATGATTTAAAACCTATAATATGTGTATACCAACATGTATGCACATAGCATGATGACATTTGGCCGATTGAGTATGTGGTAAAAAACTGTGCTGCATGCTGGAAATATAATTTACATAATCAATGTTCTCTTAATCAGCTCCCTAGTAAACTGTCACAAACAGAAACAATACTTCAAGAAACAATTCATTTTCTATAACTTCCCACCAAGCACACAATAAAACAGTAAAAACTTTATTTATCATATGCAAAGTTTTACTAACATGTCAGTGAATACTTGAATGTGAAGATTTTACAAAAAGGGCAGTTTGCATTCTAAAGGCAACACAAATAATCCACACGAGAGTTAAAGACATTAGCGAAAAGACACAATTACAAGCACTATTAGATCAGTGACTAATGGTTTGCAGGTTTAATTAAACAAATAAGGCTCTTAAAGAAAGGAATGTAGAGAAGTAGAGAATTAATGGATTGTAGGATATTTTCATTCATTTTACCATTCAGAAAAAGAGGGGTAATATATTAATTGACCCACAAAACAGACACACAGCTGTATAATAAAGAACAGAAAGAAATTAAAGTGCACCTGTCAACTCAAAATTAATACTAATTGAGGTTGTACTAATAAAATAAAGGTTTTGTAAATGTATACGTATTTTAAAAAGTACCTTTATACAGCATTTCTCTCCAGGGGTGATTCTGCCCCTATTGACGCCCTGGGCCCCACTGCCCTGCGACACCCCCTGCCCCGCACCGCCCCACCCCCCTGCCCCACACCGCCCCCCCTACCCCGGCCCCCAATCACCTCCCCCAGCGTTCGAGCGACACACCTTATTCAACTTACCTCATTGTGGAGTAGCGCTTAGAGGAGGTGCGTCGCTCGAACGCTGGAGGGGCTGAGTTTAGCTATAGACGATGTGGGCGATGTGAGCTCCCCTCAAATAGATTGTGCCCTGGGCAGTCGCTCACATTGCCCATTGGTAGAACCGGCCCTGTTTCTCTCTGTCATCTTCCCTGTCAGTCTGACTTTTCTTTCCAGAGTGCTGGGTGGGTAGAGCTAAATGATGATTGCCATTATAGCTCCTCCAATCAGATCCCTGCTAGGTCACAATTTAAGGGTTTTGATTGGACGAGCTATAATATCAATAATCGCCTGAACAAGGAAAGAAAAGTCGGGCTGACAGGGAAGACAACAGAGATAAATGGTGAATAAAAGGGAAATTTTTAAAAATACATATATATTTACAAAAACGTTTATTTCATTAGTACAACCTAAATTAGTATTAGAGTTTTGAAGTGACAGGTGCACTTTAAAGCACCATTCACCTGCTCACAGATTTCTATTATTCCTTTTCTTATATAAATTATATTTTTCCCCAGAAATTAGTATTTTGTTTGGATTGCACAAAATATAAATTCAGTTTTGAATTTGGCTAAAAAGAAAGTACATTTTTTGAGAAATTCAGATTTTGCCACTTCTTAAAACATTGGAACCTAGAGTTGTGAATGTGTTCTTTTTGGTAGATTTTGCTAAATCATTGTAAAATATAGGTTCCTTATCCTTTTATCTCTAAACAGGTATAGATCAGGTCATCACTGGTGTTTGAAATTTGTTTTTGTTTTTTGTATATTTATGATACATGGATCAGGGCTTGATGTAGCCAGTAAGATTCTTGTAGAAGGTAATACTGCATTTTGATGTAAAAGTAAACCTAAATTCTGGTTTTCATGGGATTTTTTTTTTGTTCACATGAATGTATAACTCATTTATAGTGCCAGTTGGCCCAGTAACCTACCTCTGGAGCTTCTCAGTCTGTGTACCACTAACTTCTTTTTCTCTTAGAGATGCACAAGCTTTATTTGTGCAAACCAAAAAATCAGTTATTTGGATTTTGGAACATGAAAGAGAAAAAGTTGCAAATCCCTTGTTTCATGTTTCATACTGTATATGAACCAGTTATGAATGAAAGATTACGGGGGGAGTTCACCATTGTGCGAAGTGAGCTCTGAATCCTTCGGCTCACTTTGCACAGACTGTTATGCGCTCGCTGATGTCCTGCACACGGCCATCAGCAAACGCTTTAAAGGGATTCCAGTCTCAGCAAGACCAAAAGAGCCGCCTCACCGAGACTGGAATCCCTTTAAAGCGCTCGCTGATGTCCGCATGCAGGACATCAGCGAGCACATATCAGTCAGTGCGAAGTGAAGCGAAGGATTCGGAGCTCACGTCGCTCAATGGTGAATTCCCCCCTACATCTTTCCCAGACATTATCTGAACAACAAGCTATTTTATATGTAATAACTGCATCATCTTAAAGTACATTTTGAAACCAACAATTATTTGTCAGTTGATTTTTTTTATTAAATGAAAAAAAAAATAGAATTTGGAAAAATGATGTTTGCGTAATGTATTCAACACCTGTGCTGTGAAATCTGTAAGTTTACACAGATGAAATATATTGCCTTAACTGGTCAGCTTTTTATTTTTTAAACAAATGACCTTTTAATTGAAAATATGATAAATACCTAGAATAGCCTCCTAGCAGATGTGGTGGTGACATCATTGACAAATGCATGGGATCGGTACAATGTGAAATAAACGGTCTACATGAAACACTGATCTTTTTCTCAGCTATTCAATTCTGTATTTCTAAATGTAGATGGCTGATTAAACATTACCTGTTTGTTATATATAACAATGAATTTCTACAATCTTACAGATGAATATAAAAGTGAGCATAGTGTCTTTTTAAAGACATGCTTTCACTGGACTAAAATAAGTAATAAAGTTTGTCATTTTTTAGGTGGATCTGAGGAACACATCTCTGTTAAAAAATAATAATAATAAGTATAAATATTTACACAAGAGTTTCAAATTTAGAAAAAGGCAGAAATCTCCTCACTAACAGTTCCTTTTGGTCTTCAGTGTCTCCAGTCCATTTTTAATTTATTCAGTTTAAAAATGATTTCTAGTACTTGCTGATGAGGAATATCTGCACAACATGGTATCTACTGTCAATAACATCTAGGGGGTTATTCACTAAGGTGCGAATTTGACTGTCGAATTCACAAACAGCGGATTCTCATAACAAATCCGTGACAAATTTTTCATGTCAAGATTGCAAAAATTTTCCCATAATAAAGTCGCGACTGCGACACTATTCTCATTATAAAGACACAACTTCAACAGTAGCAGCCTATTGCAACTGCCTTTATCTGGTGAATTTGCACCATCGTAGCAATTCAGACTTTAGTGAGTGCCAAAAAGGTGATGTCACTCACCAGCGTGTCACCTGAAGTGCCGGCGCTGGTGATTGACATCATCATGCCTGCGTCGGGGGAGGAGAGCTCCCCTGAGAGCAAGCGCTCCTTCAGCACAAGCCATGGATCCGGCCTGAAAACTGTCAGATCTGGTCCGCGGCCTGTACTGAAGTCAGGTTTGGCGACGGCTCTGGGTGCCCTCTCTGGCACACGTGCCATAGGTTCGCCATCCCTGTTCTATACCCTGCCCATGACCTTGATCCCACAACTCTGTGAAGTCATACTCATTGTCCTCAGGTATACCAGGTGTGCTCTCATTTTGGCTATTTGCAGTGACATCCTGGTCATCTGATGTTTCCCCTGTGTCTCTGTCCTCTGTGTTGGTTTCTGTGTCAGAGCTGCATTGTTGTGTGTTTGTGGCAGATGCAGTGGTCTGGTCTGTGCCCCTCTCTTGCTGATTGGATCCCCTCTTTCTTTTGTTGCCTGTTGAGTTCCTTTTCCTGGGATGATCCTTGTTGATAGTCTCCCTCTGTTGCTGCTGTGGTGTCCTGGTTCCTTGCTGTCCCTTCTCATTGGCTCTTACAGCATTGCCACGATGTTTGCGAGCATTGGGGGCTGGCCTGGCAACCTGCGCGATGACGTCATTACTCCTGCGTCGCAGCTGCTGGGCCTGTGCGGGACGCTTTAGGGGAGGAGCTGCAGCCTGTTCTCTGTTAGTATTTTGAGCTTTGGAGGCCGGGCTATTGCTTGCCTGTCTCTGCCGCCCTCTGCGCTCACTTCTGGGTTCGGCTGGGACTGGGCTGAAACGTGCCAGTGGTTGGGATCGTCGGGT
>WMED01008646.1:0-13849 GCA_019650415.1 Pipa parva | reverse complement strand
ACACATCTACTACAGTTTCACATCACTACACATCTACTACAGTTTCACATCACTACACATTTACTACAGTTTCGACTACATGTTAAATTGACTCCAGCACCATTTGCTTCTTCATCAATTCAATCTGCTGTTTAGTGAATAAGGTGTAGCAAACTTGCATTTGTCCTAGTGTAGTGACACAAAAGGACCTGAATTCTCTACATCTGATTAATTCACATTTTGACGAATAACCCTTCAAATGTCTTGGCAAGGCCACTAATTACACACAACTGCCACATAAAGCATTGCCTTTTCTGTGTAAATAGAAGCCTGAAAAAAATGTAACAATTATCAGGACTTAAAAACAGATGTTTTCCAGGTTCAGCCATTTCTATTTCATCTGCAAAATGTTTATAAATATCAGCAATCATAGAAACTAAAGCATGCAAATTGATCATGACATTGTATCTACACTTTATAGGGGTTATTTATCAAAAAGATTGTCCTCCGGCACTCCAATTGGGTTAAAAGCCTTCTTTATTAAATATTCATCATAAAATCTTTTTGTTACATGTTGTGAGGAATCGGTACTTACCCAAACGTTCCGTTCCAGCGTCGGGACCATCGCAGCTTCGGGAGCACTGCATCTGCTCCTCGGTGCGGCGGTTGGGTGTGCGCGCTGACAACATAGTGCGCACATTGCGGCGGCACGCTTTTTTTAATTCATGCGGCGCGATCATCTAACAGGCTCCCTGGCTATATAAGGAAGCCTGTCTGATGATTCCAGCGCCTGATTATAGGTTATCTTTGTGAGCTTATGCCCTAACCGTTCCTAGTTCTGTTTTGACATTAAAAGCACTAGTTCTTTGTACCTTGTTACCCTGCCATTGTTCCTGTCATTGTTCCTGCTTTGCTTGTCTGGTTTCCTTGCCTGTTTGATCCATCTCTAAAAACCTGCATTGTATCTCTGTTTTGGTAATTCAGTCCTACGGGCCACGACCTGGGTTCCCTCTGCAGCGAAATCCTAACCTCCTTGCGGGGGCTCTAGGCGAAAATCGGGGGTTCCTTAGAATCCGCGCCCTAGTGTCTGTTTGCCTCTATGGAGTTTACAGCTGCTATCTCCTTCTCCCGAAGTGATCATCACCTGCAATCCTAACACATGTAGACAAAAGACACAACACACTAACGCGATTCACACAAAGGCGCTTAATCCTAGTAGTAGTGCTCAGACTCAGTGCTTGTTTAAATACACCCAAAGGCATAAAGGGAGTGGGGGCGTCGCCAGCTAGTTAGAGCAACAAGTAAAATTAACCCTTGGTTCATTGGGGACTTTATCAGTTTGTTAGAGTTTAAAATTTATTTAAAACTTAATCTTAATAAATAACGTGGATTATAATAATAAATATTAGTTTATTTAAGATCTATCAATCCTCCATGAATCCATGGTTGGTATTATAATTATTTCTTATATCAATGATACCAGCTGATGATTCCCCATTGCCCTTAAAACCTTGGATTATTACATATCCAAGTAAAAATAGAAATTCCAGCACTCCAAAATCGTGAACATTAAATCGATGCTTTTATTACAACCACATGGGTTAATTAAAAGAATCGTTAAAAAAACAAAGAATCTAAGCCTACGCGTTTCACGCATAGCGCTTATTCTTGGCTTAAAAAACAAACGGTGCTGCAAAGTTTAAATAGTAAAATGGTACCTTGGTACCTGCTTCCGGCTTCCCCCCGGTTGGTTGACAGTAAGCATGTGACCCGCCGTCCAATCATATCTATGAACATATTGTGGAGGGTCAAAGGTATATACGGCCACCTACAGGCAGACCAATAGTAGCTGGGATAGGTTCTATGTTTGAACCGATCGGTTTTTGGTTAGATATGATGTTGCGTCCACTTGTTACCAGGCTTCTTTCATATCTGAAAGATACCACACAGGTATTACGCATTATAGGATATACCAAATGGGAACCCTGTTATAGCTGGTTAACAGTGGACGTAACGTCACTCTACTCTTCCATTCCACACAAACTTGGTACAAGAGCTATTTGCTGGCATCTAGAAACTTATAGTAATTATAGCAGTACATTGATAGAATATATCACATTGTTACTGGAATTTTTGCTAACGAACAACTGCTTTGCTTTCTTAGGCCAGCATTACTTGCAGATAAAGGGGACGGCCATGGGTGCATGTTTCGAGCCTACTTATGCTAATCTCTATATGGGTTGGTGGGAATGGCACACCATCTATTCTTCCACCAACCCATATAGGACTTGTATCTTTAAATACCACAGATACATAGATGACATTCTTTGCATTTGGCGGGAAACCCAGGAAAAGGCCAATCTATTTGTACAGTACCTTAACAACAACCAAACCGGTCTAAAATTCATGTCAGAATATAATAGTAGTACTATTAACTTCTTAGATATTACTCTTAGCACACAGATAAACTCCTCACATATAGAGACTACTATACAGTATATAGGAAACCAACTTCAACTAATTCTTTGTTGAAAGCCATCAGCTGCCACCCACCACATGTATTCACCTCAATACCCATAAGTCAATTTCTATGCTTACGCCGAAATTGTTCTACAGACGTTGACTTTAGGGTAAAAGCGATTGATTTAAAAAAGAGATTGAAACAACAAGATTACACAAATGATCTCATTGATCCGGCCTATGAGCGAACAGCTAGTACATCACAAGTTACTGAATTTAGAAACAACATCTGATATATGTGACACTGACAACATTAGATTAGCTAAAGATTTTAGTAAAGCCAATAAGACCAACTGTAAAACAAAGGGAAAGGACAAATTAAGTAAGAAGACTAAAAGGTTTAAAAATGTAATATATCATAACAATGATACTAGATCTTTAAACCCCAGAAATAACTTTACAAATGATTGTCTCACATTTTTCACACCGTACAGTGTGGAATTTAACAATATAAAAATATTATATGGAAAAACATACCCGTACTGTACGGTGATGACGACTTAAGAGTCATTTTACGATCGGGTATCAAATACATTCCAAGTAGGTCACCAACGCTTTCAGATTTATTGTCGCCTTCTGACATAAGTGTTAAGAAACATGTAATCTGGTTAAATACAGTGGGTAGCCACCGATATGGCTACAGAGTTTGCATCTGTTGCAAATTTACACTAACAGCGGACTCGTTCCACGGTTTCATTAGTGGTAAGATCTATCCCATAAAACAGTACATCAACTGTAAGACACATGGGGTAGTTTATTTAATATCATGTACACACTGCAAGAAGCAATATGTAGGCCGCACGACACGTCCTCTATGTAAAAGGGCAAGAGAACATATAAACAATATAAAAAATAAAAAAGATAAGGTGGTCTCAAATCATTTCAATCAGCACACAGATATTTATCAATATTTCCAGATACAGGGGATTGAGAGGGTTAGGCTAAAACATAGGGGTGGCGATTATATTAAATTACTAAGTAAGAGAGAAGCCTTTTGGATATTTGAGTTGTCCACTCGCTATCCACTAGGAATGAATTTGTCCTGGGATCTGCATCTGTTGACAAACAGATAGATCCTGTAACACGAACTAAAAGTTATATCAAAATATCTAGCCTAGGACCAGTCCTATAACTATTATATTCACATCCTCGCAGAAATTGTGCGTATATATATATATATAATTGCATTTTTACATATGTTTTTCCGTGTGCACTGTACATATAATTTTAACGTCTAATATTTATGAAATTTTGGATTTGTATTTTGAATTAAATAGACTTGATATTATGGATTAGTTATTTACTTACTACATATATAATATCCTTATAATATGTGTCCCTTTTAGTTAATGAAGTTGTTATTCTTCACTGACGCGTTCTTTATTAATAATAATATTTTTTGTCTCAATAGGTGTCCTATTTGCATCATGATCAACTTTCACCTGGGATTCACTTTTCACTCACTTTATTTAATATTATCTCTTTATTTTTTATTTTAATTACTTGTTTCACTCACTTTATTTTGAACATCAACATTGAATATCACTACGTGATATTGTTCACGTATTCATCACTTATTATATTTTCACCTTATGCACTTTTTGGTTGTTAGATACGTAATAATACACATTTAATACATAACGGATAATATAATATTCACGGCACTAATAGCAAACACATTTAGCTTTTTTGTAATCACATAAAATTTAAAATAAGAATGAATAAAAATAGAAAGAATTAGTAATATAAAGAACACATATAAGTGATAAGTACAGATAAAAAAATTAACTACAAATAATATAAATACAGATCCAACATACTAGTTAATCGAAAAAACCATTTAATATAACTGTTTTGTCTCGTTTTCCTTTCCTCAGTTTATACTATGCATGATATACATTATAGTACATTATATTAATATTTTTCTTGGCATCACATGTTTTATTTGCTAATATTTCTGTACCATACTATGTTACATTGAAGCCGATTCTGTACAGAGTACCCACTGTCTACTATGGATACAATTGTTATCTTTTTTACTATTTGCAATATATTGTAACCAAAGTGTATTTGTAAACTCCGCATGGGATCGCTTACAGCCCACCCCCGGATAAGGAAGACAGTTTCTATTAATAAGAAAATTTTAAACATACAATATTAGTTTCAAATCTTTATTTAATTTTAACTGGTTAGCTCCGTTTAGTACTTAGCTATATGTACAATCTGCCGCGATATGGTTAAAGATTTCATTAACCACTATAACACAGAGCGGTTATAATTGGTGCTATTGTAATGTGAAGCGTAACATACATTATACTCTTCACACATAAGACATCTAGATATACTTAAACACCGCACAGATTGACCTTTGACCCTCCACGATACGTTCATAGATATGATTGGACGGCGGGTCACGTGCTTACTGTCAACCAACCGGGGGGAAGCTGGAAGCAGGTACCAAGGTACCATTTTACTATTTAAACTTTGCAACACCGTTTGTTTTTTAAGCCATGAATAAGCGCTATGCGTGAAACGCGTAGGCTTAGATTCTTTGTTTTTTAAAGATTTTTTTAATTAACCCATGTGGTTGTAATAAAAGCATCGATTTAATGTTCACGATTTTGGAGTGCCGGAATTTCTATTTTTACTTTGATTGCTCCGTCCGTCTGTTCCTGAGCACCCATCTTTCTACAAGCAAGGGGATTGAGCGGTTAGTAATATATTTCTTTTTATTACATATCCATACATACTCTCAAGTGACCATAAATGTGTTACACGAAATATTTGTTATTCAATAAGTTCATCTTAAATCACAATATACCATGCTAGTTGACACACTTTATAAAGTTTGCAAAATAAAACAACAATTATTTATGTCACACCCTCTCATTTGCTAAGATTAGATTTAGGCACTTATTTCATATAGCAAAACAACATAATCCCTATGATGGGACTGACTTCACTGCTGCCCTTCACTTGTCAAATTCTCCTTAATCCACATGATATTGCATTCTACTTCTATCCGACTGACTACGCATGTGACAGCGATTGCCACTGTCCGCCTGTTCAACAAGTCTATTCACCACTAAATCAATACTGAGAAGTGAATCAGAGTGTATTTTTGCAATGCGACTCGAATTGTAGCGAGCTGAATTCATCCTTTAATCAGTAAGGACCACAGAGTAGTCTAGGCAAAGTGCCTTGAAGTGTAAATTAAAAAGTGGTATATAATGTGCTTGAAGTATTAGTGAATACTCAAAAAGTCATGAATTGTGCCCATTAAACAAATAAAGAAACACTGCCTAGACATGAAAAACCAGCAACAAATACTGTAAAAAGCAAAAAAACAACAGAGTATCTCTAAAGTCAAACTAACAGCAAAGTGTACAAACAGCCAAAATCAACATTACATTTAAAACACGCTTAAGCAATCCCAAAACAATTTAAGTGTAGGGGTCCAAAGGATTTTATACTCCCACCCTGATAAAAGAAGCTAACTGTACACCCTACTTGCATGTGGGGTGAAGGGTCTCAGGTTGAAATATGGGTGAGTGTCATTTCTAAAAATGCCCCTTAGTGAAATAAAAAATAGATTTTTAATTATGTGCTTGTCATCTTCTCTTGTGATCCAGTAATGTAGTTCTGGATGAGTCCATGTTGTCTATGAAGCCCTCAATCTTCTCTTTGCCTATAACATAGTCTAAAGAAAGTCTACAGTATATCTTTGCTCATGATGTAGTCAATAGAAGAGAATAATCTTCTCTCTTGCAGTTCCTAGGGATCCTGATCTATCATCAGCACACAACCACTTTCTGCCATTATTAAATATTTTAAAATATTCACAAAAGCATCTCCTGCAAATGTCATATTAGTTTTGGACTGTGGTGGACTGAGACAAAAGGTAATGCCCCTTCAATATGTTTTAAATAAAAAAGAGGATTGAGGGGCTTCACAGACAACACACATGGGTAATAAATGGAAATGATAGTGATTAATAAAATGTATTTTTAATTTTAGAAAGGACCCCGATCCAGATTATGGGGTGAAAGCCCAAACTCAGACCTCTCATCTACTTGAAAGTAGGTAGGGGGTTAGAGACTAATCTCCTCAATACTTGTAACCCCTTCTCCCCTTGCTAGAGGGTGGGGTCAGTTTTTATTCCCCCTTCACTTTAAAACATCCAATGCCTAATTCGCAACAGACAAGGGACCCCATATGAAATGTACTCCTATGCAAAGAGTGGAGGTATGGGGTCCTGCACATGATTTTACACATTTTATTTAATATTTTATGGTGGGTTATTTTATGATGGTACTTTCATTTTTTTTTAATACAATGCTGGTTTTGATTCTGTGCTGTTATATTCTGCTTCTTTGTTGCTGGTTTTTGCTTTTTAACTTAATTCCTGCTTGCTCTGTCCATTTTGAATGCTACATTTCCATACGGATTCCCCACCCTAAATTGGTAAATAGTTTTAGGTGAATTTGTTAGTGAATCCCCCTATTTTCAGAAATCTTGTGCATAAATTGAGACTTTAAGAATTGTTGCATAGTAGGTACAGTTTTATTGTATCACTTAAAATAAGCTTAGACAAGTAGAGTATAGGGGATACCTTTTATTGGCTAACTGAATAGATGGTAAATGCAAGTTTTCCTCACTACTTAGGTCTCTTCTTCAGGCATGGTATCAGAGACAAGTAGAGTATAGGCGATACCTTTTATTGACTAACTGAATAGATGGTAAATGCAAGCTTTCCACACTACTTAGGTCTCTTCTTCAGGCATGGTATCAGAGATAAGTAGAGTATAGGTGATGCCTTTTATTGGCTAACTGAATAGATGGTAAATACAAGCTTTCCACACTACTTAGCTCTCTTCTTCAGGCATGGTATCAGAGACAAGTAGAGTATAGGTGATGCCTTTTATTGGCTAACTGAATAGATGGTAAAGTCAAGCTTTCCACACTACTGAGCTCTCTTATTCATTCAGTTAGCCAATAAAAGGTATCCCCTATACTTTACTTGTCTCCACCTTTTATTGGCTAACTGAATATATGGTAAATGTAAGCTTTCCTCACTACTTAGGTCTCTTCTTCAGGCATGGTATCAGAAACAAGTAGAGTATAGGTGATACATTTTACTGGCTAACCGGGGGTGAATAACCCCCACTATTTTATTGTGTAAAGATCATATGAAACATACAAGGGGTCAAGGGATTATTGAATAAAGTGAGAATTCACTTCGGGTGGCTTCGCTCTGATTCTCCACTCCTTATTGGCTAAACAGTGGATTCCCATAGTAAAGTTGTGACCGTGACAATTTTCCCACTGCAACAGTAGCCGTCTATTGGTTAGTGTACGACCATTGTTAGCTATTGAATTCACACCTTTACGCAACAATTCGGACTTTAGTCAATAACCCCCTCAGACATCTTATTCTGGCACTTTTGAGTCCCGGAGGAAAAAAAAAACAATAATTACTGACATTTATTCTAACCGTTGTTAAAATAATATGTGTCTGTAGTTTACTTATGGTTTTAAAGAATAAAAATAAACAAACCACAGAAACAAAAAAAAAAAAACCCCCACTGGATTTCTTCCACAATTTTCTGCAGTGAATGTTGTGGTTTGTAACACATATGTTTCCATAAAGGAATGTTTGGTAACTACATCAAAGACATGTTATTTATGATTTTTTTAGTGCTTACCTTTTTTACTCATAACACAATCATATCCAGATGGAAGCAATCTTTTTGATGTGCTGTTTGAGGATTAGATAAAATCAAAGCGTTTGACCGAGAACCTTTGCTACTATTGTGTGTGGACTGCATTGCTATTTACTGCATATAAATTTGCCACAGTTCGGTATGTATGCCTATTGCCTATTTTTTATTGCAATGAATCATAAAGTTTGAAATTTTGGGGATTATTCACTAAAGTCCAAATTGTTGCGTATAGGTACAAATTTGCCAGATAAAGACAGTCGCAATAGGCTGGTAATGTCGCAGTCGCGTCTTTATAATGAGAATATTGTCGCAGTTGCGAGTTTATTATGGCAAAATTGTCGCAATCTTAATATTTAAAAAATTGTTGAGACTTTACAATGGGGAAATTGTAGCGGATTTACTATGGAAATCCGCTGTTTGCAAATTCGACAGTCAAATTCGCACCTTAGTGAATAACCCCCTTAAAATATTTATTAAAAACAAAAAAAAAAAGGTGTGCATATATAGGGCGCTGAGATTATACACAGGTTTTTTAGAAATTAAATTCTATTTATTATTTAAAAGAATACGTACAGTGCAGTTTACCCTTATGCGTTATTTTCCTAATGACTGTTGTAAGTTAAACATATACTATAACAAATAATCCAGGGGATTATTCTCTAAAGTCCGAATACGACTGTCGAATTCCCAAACAGCGGATTCCCGTAGCAAATCCGCAACTGCGACAAATCTCCCATTGTAAAGTCGGGACTGCGACAATTTTTAAAGTTGCGGTTGTGACAATATTTCCATAGTAAAGTCGCTACTGCGACAATAGCAGTCTATGGGACTGCCTTTAGCTGGCAAATTCACAACTTTATGTGACAATTCAGATTTTAGAGAATAACCCCCCCCCCCAGTCTCTACACCAGTGACCTTTAACCTCTTGCTGTTCAGCTTTAGCTTGACTACAGCTCCCAGGATGTCAATGACAAAATAAACGCTGTTCTTCAATTTTCATTCTAAGATCACTGCTTTTAGTTTCAGAGGCATTTTTAGGGGGAGTGCAAACCAATCAATTGCACAGGACTCTCAATACCTAGGGGGGCCCTTGCTCAAACAGACCCATTCAGTTCTCTCTCCCAGCCTGGCACCTGTCTGACAGCCCCGCTTAAAATTGTGCCTAGGGCCCCACTCTTTTTTATAACCATCCCTGTTTATCTTGTCCAAATTTTCTGAGTACACAATACATACACAAATATTCACAAATATGTACTTTCTGACGTTTCATTTAAAATAATGGCCTCAAGGCTGATTGGGTAGTGCATTTGTTTTTGCAGTATGTCAAAGATGTCTGCAATCAGTGGAGAGATAAGCAACTATAAATCAGTTAAAAAAATGGGATTTTTTTGTTTGTTTTTTGCTTTCAATATAAAATTATTAAAAGTTTAGAAATAAATGGCACAGCTATCCAGTCTAGAGATTTAGAAACCTGTCAAAAAAATGGTAATAAAGGAATTTTATTTTTAACCCTGAAAAATCCATAAAAAGGAAAAAACGTTTCATCCTTACCAGTTCCTAAGCAGTGCTTGTATGGCTAAAGGAACATACAGTATGTTTATATTACTACTGAAAAAAAAACCCATTGAAACAAAAAATTAGATGCTTTGAAGCATGGCTGGGCAGTGTGGTGGCTCAGTAGTTAGCACTGCTGTCTTGCAGCTCTGGGTTCAATTCCACCCTGGGCTTCCTCTGCATGTAGTTTGTATGTTCTCCCCGCACCTGTGTGGGTTTCCTCCCACAATCCAAACACATAAGTGTGACTGAATAGGGTAACTAGATTGTAAGCTCCACATGGCATGGCAGGGACTGAAGTGAATGACAAATCGTTGCAAAGCTTTGTGTAATATAGTAGCGCTATATAAAATATTAAAAAATACTTGCCAATTTGAATGATTCCGTTAAATCAATCTGTTCAATGACGGCTCATGCAGTGTATCTGGTATACATTTGTACTGCTACTCACTTAAATGCCTTCTCTACATCTAACAGATATGATTATGTTAAATTACTTCGCTCTTTCTGGATATTACCGCTGCAGCCCCAATAGTCATTCTCTTTTGTTTTTACAATGTTGGACGTTGCCACTAGTACAGCTGGTATAAATTTGCCTTTTGTAGAAATATAGCACTCCAACCTGATGATCTTTTCCTGCACCTAAGACATCTCAGTATTTCTATACACTCTAGTGAAGCTATAAATGAATAGTAAAGGCACATGTAAAGTTACCACTGCAGAGAAATGCCTGTGGCATGCCATCTATTTTATGTGGAAAAAATGGGCGCAAATGTGTTATACCTACAAGACACCCACATGGACATTTTTGATATTTATATTGCAGTCAGTATGGCACAGGTTTGTTTGTCCCATTCAGATAAAGCTGTGATGTCAAGTGCTGCATGTGCCTTTTAATCCAACTGTGGCCAGTAATCTATCTGAAACGATTTTCTCTAAACACTTTATACTTGTTATATATATATTTATACAGTTACTTGTTATATATATATTTAGTAATTTCAGTAATTGCATCCATTTAAATAGCTGTCAGAAGAGCCATGGTGAGCCTTTGTAGAAGAACCTTTGTATATTTTTATTTATAAAGCACTACTAAGTTGGCGCTGAACAATCCAATCATAATATAAACACAAGAAAGTGCTTAATATAGAACAAGTGCAGTAAATTACAAGAATAAAATCACAAAGATACATCACTTTATGGGCGAAATGTAATAAACTTGTGGAAGCCCGATTTCGCCTTTCTGAGTTTATTCCCGCCAGACCTTGGAAGTTTCTCACGGTAAATATCACAAGGTTTCTTCGATCGATATTTACCGACTGAAATTTTTCGATTGAGTTTTAAAATGGAAAGTTAGCCATACTACAAATGTAAAGTATGACTACCTTTGCATCGAAAAATTAATTCAAAAAGTTTCGGTCGGTAAATATAGATCGGGTAAAAAAAATCTCACAATATTTAAGAAGCTTCCGAAATCTCGGAATAAACTTGGAAAAACTAAATTGGGCTTTTCCGAGTTTATTAAATTTTGCCCATATATAAGTGCCAGGCAGTGATTGAAACAAGAGTATAGAGGTCCCTGCCCCGTAGAGCTTACAATTTAACTAATCTTTGCATTGTTAGTTGTGGAAACCCATATCCTGCATAAGCTAATAGTAAGACATTCCTTACATTTTCCCACTCTAGACAAGGGGCAAGGTTTAGTTCAGACATATCCCATCTCTGTCATTCTACCAAACATGAATTATCCTCTAGACTTGAGCAATTAGTATTCCATCTGCTTGCAAACTGAGTTCCTGCTAGATAATGATTTAACCTCCTCTCTATCTGGACTATAAAGTCAATTGAATCTAATTAAAGGATATCACCAAGCATGGTTGGGAATAGACGGATGGTCAGGTGCATATGATGTAAAATGCACAATATATGATGAAGAAGAAACAGATGTGAAAGGTTTCTTTTCATTTCCACTTTCCAGTAAGCAAACAATTTAGTAAAAACGAAACGTGTCATGCACTATGTATGGATCTAGAGGTCACTTGTGTGATCCCACTTTGATTACTGTGTTCTGAAGGCTCTAATCTACCATAATATATAAAAGCATAGAAACTGTTTAAAGGAGAGCATATAAAATGTGTATACTCTTAATAATATATCGTACCAGGAAGGCTTTACAGAACTAGTAACGTCCAAATCCCTTTTGGATTGGCAAGGCAGTTATATATATACAGAACTTATTGTTATTTTGGAATATATGATTTGTATTGCTTTCTGTCTGTTTTCAGGTTTATTGATAACAGACATGTTGTTAAACCGACTTCACCCAGTCCCATTGTTTTCTATGCTTTAGATCAGCGGTTCTCAACCTGTGGGTCGCGACCCCAACGGGGGTCGCACGACCATCCCATGGGGGTCGAGAACCGCTGCGGAGCCCGGAGGTGCCCGCAGGACCCTTTTTATAAGGGTCCCTGCAGGGTGATGTCAGTCCAAAACGTCACCACGTGACGCTCGTACGTGGTGACGTTTGCCCGAACATGATGACGTTCTGGTGAAACGTCACGCCGTGATGTCACTGCATGGTCAAAAGGTTGAGAACCTCTGCTTTAGATGATACTGTACATATTCAGGAAGTGTGTCTGAAATCCTTATTTATTTTTTAAAGATAAATATATTTTTTGATGTTACTGACCTTTTAAGACCTTAGCTTACAGTGTATACTTTTGAAAAGGAGAGGATTGATTCTACATTTCCCTGAATACAGTTTTAGCTTACACAAACACACTGCTGCTTTCCCTTCAATTCACAGCGCAAGAAAACACGGAAAAATAAACAAGGTTCAGAACAAAAGCATTGTCCAGATAATAGCTTGTAGCAGAGGGCACAATAAACAATTAAAGGAAAACAACTATGAGATAACATAAGGAAACACTTCCAAAGAGGGTGATATGGAGTAACTGTCATTCAACAAATCTACACACTGTGTATATTTCCCAATCAGTTTCATTGTGAAGCATTATACTCCGGGGCGAAAGTTATTAAATTCGGAAAGACCATTCTGGGTCTTTTCGAGCTTACTGGAAGAAATCTAGCATTGTCCACGCAAGTTTTTCGAGATCGAGTTTTTTGATCTCTATTTTTTACATTTCTTTTTTTGATGGAAAGGTAGCCATACTTTACATTAGTAGCATGGTTACCTTTCCATCGAAAATGTTGAAAAATCGGGATAGAAAAACTCAATCTCAAAATCTTGAATGAAATCTCGCAAGAACAATTGATTTCAATTGAGAACAATGCTCCCGGTAAACTCGGAAAGACCCAGAACGGTCTTTCTGAGTTTAATAACTTTCGTCCCAAATTGGCTATATTACTGATAGATTAAATAAACACCACTGAAAGCAAATGTCCACCAAAGTTTATATTACAGTAAGTATTACTCGAATAGAATGTTGTATAGCAGTATTACTCATACACTCTTATAGAAGTATTACTCGAATAGAATGTTGTATAGCAGTATTACTCATATACTCGTATAGAAGTATTACTCGTATAGAATGTTGTATAGCATTATTACTCGTAAACTCGTATAGAAGTATTACTCGTATAGAATGTTGTATAGCAGTATTACTCATACACTCGTATAGAAGTATTACTCGTATAGAATCTTGTATAGCAGTATTACTCATACACTCGTATAGAAGTATTACTCGTATAGAATGTTGTATAGCAGTATTACTCATACACTCATATAGAAGTATTACTCGTATAGAACGTTGTATAGCAGTATTACTCATACACTCGTATGGAATGTTGTATAGCAGTATTACTCATACACTCATATAGAAGTATTCCTCAATAGAAAGTTGTATAGCAGTATTACTCGTATACTTGAATAGAAGTATTACTTGTATAAAATGTTGTATATCAGTATTACTCATACACTCGTATAGAAGTATTACTCGTATAGAATGTTGTATATCAGTATTACTCATACACTCCTATAGAAGTATTACTCATATAGAATGTTGTATAGCAGTATTACTCATACACTCGTATGGAATGTTGTATAGCAGTAT